>CANUEZ040000596.1:0-22500 GCA_948099385.1 Fasciola hepatica | reverse complement strand
GGTAAGAATCTGCTCACATAGCTGATCATCCCGTTAAAATGTGAGACGCCTCTCGTATCGGTTGGCGCAGGCATGTCTGCAATCGCGCTCACCTTTTCCGGATCCGGTTTGATTCCTGCACTTGTGAGAATTTGGCCGTGGAACTTGACTGCTGTTTGGCGAAATGTCACGTTGTCTCGTTTTAGTTTGATTCCATCACGGATACATCAATGCCGAAAAGAATCGAACCTTCTGTTGTGTTCCTCGATATTTTTGCCGAAAATTAGAATATCATCTGCTACGCAGAGTACTCCAGGAAAGTCGTCCACTGCTTGGAAAATCCTCTTCTGGAATATTTCGCTCGACACCTTCAGGCCGAAAGGGAGTCACTTCCAACGGAACAGGCCATATGGTGTGCCAAACGTGATCAAATAACTGGAGGCTTCATTCGAATCTAAATGCCAAAACGCTGAAGCCAGATCAACTTTCGTAAAGCAACGCGCGTTTGATAACTCAGGAAGAATATCGTCAAAAACAGATAACGAAAAGTGCTCTCGCCTGAGTGCTTTGTTTAGTGGTTTGGGATCAATGCAAATGCGAAGTTCCGCGGATGCTTTCGTCACGATCACGATTAAACTCACTAAATCTGTCGATTCTTCAATTTTGACCGGGATGTCTTTCGATACGAGAATGTCCAACTCGCTCTTAAATCGTTCTCTAACTGCATATGGAATAGGCCTTGTTGGTAGTGCCACGGGTTCCGCGGCTTTCATTTACACTTAACGCCGCCACTCCCGGAAGCTTTCCCAATTTCTCATCGATAACAGAGGCATATTTTCCAAGGAATATTCAGCGTTATCAGGTACATGGTGAATGAATGAATCATGGTGAAATGATACCAAACCCAGATTTTTGATAGATTCACATCCGAGCATGGTAACTTAACCCTGGTCGACTACAACAAAGTTTATGAGTGATGAACGTCTGTCCGTGGGGTTGACGACTTTCATTGTTTCCTCGACCCTTGGTTGGACCTTGTCACCGTTCCACATAATGAGTCCCTCATGTGTCGATGTCGGTGGAATACTAGATAGAGCTTTCATAGGCATGATATTCACCAATGCTCCCGTGTCCAACTGGAAATCCACCTCTTCTCCGTTCACCACCATCTTGGAGAAAACGCCTTTTCGCTTTGCCGAAATTTGCACCTCATTCACTCGATCTGTGTTGTGGTGATTTTGTTCTCTGTTCACTGTTTTCTTGAGGAAACATTTTGATGCGAAATGGTTGCGCTTCTTTTAGCTAGCACGTTTTTCCGCAGGCCGGACAATTGTCTCTCCCCACGAAATGTAGTCTGCCACAAAAGCGACATTCCGTCTTTGGCACCGTGCGTGTCTCCGATGTTATTTTGTACAGACCATGCCAGTCTGCTACATTTGTCGTCTCCATGAATTGTTCAGCTGCTTCCTCCCCTCGGAAGATGTCAACGCAATGTTGGAGTGATAATTTTGGAATCTCCAACAACCTTTTAATCACCGTGGGGTCGCGTAATCCGACCACTGTCCGATCCCGCACGAGGCTCTCTTCTAGGCAGGTGCAAAAATTACATGATCGTGCCACTGTTCTTACCAACACCAAAAAAGAGTCGAATGATTCGTCTGGCTCCTGTGTTCTTTGATTAAAAACAAGAAGCTCATCTGTTTCGTTGCACTCACCAAGAAAATGTCGCTCGAGTCTAGGCATCACCGCCATCCAATCACCACTGTCCACATCGGAATCATATGAAAAGTCCGTGATGATGCGAAGCGTCGCCGCTCCAATGGTGTGACGAAATAACGCAAGCTGCATAGCCTTTGATTCGGACTCCATCGCCGACAAAACCCGGAAATCTCCATACTGCGTTCGCCACAGCCTCCAGTTGCCACCCAATCGACCCGTGCCTTCCATCACCAAGCCCGCCGGTGGGTGGATCTGCAGGCGATTGTGTGGTCGAATCTCCGATATCGACATTTTCACATCAGTTTACGCTGCCAACATGTTAAAAGTCAGTTCTTCGGGAAATGCAATCAATATATTGTTACAGCGTCCAACAAGGAAATCTCGATTATTGTTCATTATTGGGTGCACTATGAAGCCCCTTGTATCAATCAGGTTGCTCGATTTACGATGTGAGACAAAAGTCATTTTCTGACCATTCAAGAAACGCCATTGATGTGGTAAAATAAAAACATATCCAACACACGTGGAAGAAATCTTTTACCAATAATCGGTTATGAAATCAAATCCCTAACTTCTGTAGGATTTTCTCCTTTTTGTGAAATATAGGATCGGAAGTGCTAGCGTTCATTTCGTCAAATTTCTTGTAATAACCGTGATCGACTATTGGTCAAAGTACCCTGCTTGCACATTTGGCTATGCGTGATCTGTGCAATACATATGTTGCACTTGTATTTGACGATTCCTTCTTCCTCATCACGACGCACAGAGGTACACATTCATTGACCAGGCAAATTGACGGGAAGTTCCTCTGTAGTACTGGTATAACCTAGAGAAAACGCTCTAATGGTAATTGCTGAAACCTTCTTCAGAAAAAACAGCATTCTTTCTCTTTTATATTGCCCCACTGCCTCTAGTACGAAGACTTCTCCGCCGTCGACCCATCTAGTTTCATTATACAAAAACAATTACTTTATATCGGATAGCAGGTGACCGTAGTCAAAACTATGGTAAGAAGCGCACTGGTCCAGAACGCTTCCCATAACCGGACCTTCAAATGGGCTCTTTCGGTTGCTATCCCGACTTGCTGATTTTGTTCCGGTCGATTAAAACAACTTGTCAGAACTGTATCTACCCGGCCAACTGTGCGTAATAAAATGGCTAGCACCCGGACTATGTGCACCGGGAGAACGACGAATTCTGACAAGAACAGCAAGAATGTATTTCGTCACATTTGGTTGGTACTAACTCGTTTATATACAAAAGGAGATATGCACTTATTCGCAGATAAGGTACTCAACAATCACAAAGCGATCTTGCTGTATCACGACCATCTAACAATCAAGGCCCCGCTTCACCCGATGGACTGGATACTGGGAATGAAGCAGTAACACACTGGACCGTGTGTGAAGGCATTAGAATCATTACACAACTGTTGGCAGTTCATTGGTTAATTACCCTTCGTTCGGTTAAAACAACTCTTAGTCGCTGATTGGTCGATTCTAGTCGCTTTGGTGAGAGCGACTGTTGGTGGCTTATTGAATGATTTCATTCCGTTTCGTCACGAAGTGATTGGGCCATCGTCGCACTTCGCTGGCTTGAAATTTTCCTTCGATTTTGGGCAAACAATGACGCGCTGTCTGCTAACGGACCCAGGCAGTCGGTTGATGCGTCAGCAAAGGGTTATCTCCTCACACATCCCATCAGCGTCTGATCAATGAGCAAAATTTTAGTTACCAGCCGAATTGGCATCATCAGTGTATCTTCTACGAAATGTGCACAGGTTTCACATATGCACAGTAAAAGTGATCTAACTTCCTAACCTACGGAAAAACGGATATCACGTTTGTCTCATAGATGAATGAGGTTTGCCGAAACCAACAGTGGCACATTAGTTGCTATTCAATCAGTAGGTGAGATATTGTTGCCCTAAAAAGAGCAAACGCGTCTGCGTGGACCAATGCATCCTTAGTGATGATAAAGTTTCGATTGCGCCAATCTAATCCCGCAACATCTGTTTTCAGTTTGAATAAACCGAACGCGTTTCGGAGGGCTCAGCAATTTTTCGTATAAAAATGCATCTTCATACGATTTTCAATTTATTCGGATTGACTATTATCACATCGGAAATCCCACAAAAGCAAGATGCTGCACAATACCACTTATCTGGGTTGACTATCATCCAAGTAAACAAGTTCTGCTATCTAGGCAGCTATATTTCACCTGGGAGTTTCATACCGGATGAAGTGTCTTCGTGTACACAGAGGGCTCGCATGGAGTTTGCCAACCTCAGTCATCCGTGATGTTGACATGATTTCCGTTCACCTCTCAAGGATCGAGTGTAAGCTGTCACAGTTAGACAATTCTTCTCTGCAATTCGGATACACAGCGAGTGCATGTGGAGGATACACGAATTTTACCAACATTCGAACACCGATGTCTTCGTAACCGGAAACCGGTGGGAACAGGGTTACAGTAATGCTCAGGTCAAGCATAGGTTATTGGGTACATAAAAACAAATCGCCACTCTTTTTATTCCTGTCTACTTCATTTTTATTGCATGATAATTGTGCAATATTTCAGGGGAAGGGTCGAGGCCGATTAGAGGCTGCAAATTGAAGAAAGTTACCTACGGAGGATGGCAGAAGCCGAACCCGCGACAAAACGTGCAAGATTCCACCACGATGATCAGACGAAACACTAAAGCTCACCAGGCTAACATAGTTAGGACACATGTTGTTCATGCGTCCGGATAGGATTCCTTGGTGCGCAATGTTCGCTGAGACAGGTAGATATTTGGAAGATGATCAAAGATGGCAAGTCTGTGGATTGGCCAACAAGGAATTAAAAGTCTAGTCACTGGACTTGGTCATGTAAGATGTGTTAGTCCCCGTGAGTGGGGTTCAAAGGATCTACCCACCCACTGGTTGATCACATTGGAGGATATCGTTAAGTGTCGCGATTAGTGGTACTCTTGTACTCACAAACTTTCTTTATTTCTATATTGCACCGTACCAAAACATGGCCCAGTGGCTAGTCGAGGTGCTGTAACCAGCACAAAAATGTCTTAGGACCCACACTTTGTGTGATTCATTCCAACTTTACAATCTTTCGAACAATGCTAAAATATGCAACACAGTGATGGGCTCTTTTGACGTTGCATCACTATCTACCTGTAACAGTAGATTCTACTTGCGAATTTACTGAAAAAGCGAACATTTGATTTACTCCACCACCGGACATTCTGAAACCCCTTTTTCTCTTAGGCGCCGACAACATTAGCGTCCATTTTCAGGGAAGTACTTACAGACAAGTTGACAGAGTAGCCGTGGGTGATCCCCTCGGTCCCATCCTGGTAGACATTTATACGGGAATGATCGAGGCGCGGTTGAATGCGGGAATTGAGAAGACCGTTTTCTACACACGGTATGTAGATGACATATTCATTGTCCGGACAACCCAGATCATATCCAACCAGTATTGAAGAAATTCAATGCAGCCCATCCAGACTTCAAATTCACTTGTGAAACCGAAAACCACAGTTTGTTGGCCTTTTTGGATGTTCTAGCAACACGAAGACCTGATGGTTCCATCCAGCGAGCAGTATTTCTGAAAGGAACACGGTCCAGACAATATCTGCACTCCCATAGTTTCTCGTCTATCGAACATAAACATGCACAAGGCAGAACTTTATCCTTCAGGACCAGAAAGATGTGTGCCGGGGATACCCCCCCCCCCAACTGAGATAGAAACTCTTCATCCCCAGTCGGAAGCTGATGGACACTGTGATTTTTTATTTGTCTTAGGACGGGGAGGTTGATACACCTCATCGCATAGCCGATTAGGAGTACAATTGCGAGAACCTACTATGCCGCGGCATTAAAGCTACGGTCAGTCACACATCAAGGAGCACACCACTGTTGATTCTACAACATTGCATTTAGGCCTTTTTTGTAGTTACGATGACGCCTACTTCGGTGGGCCCTACACCCTGCTAACCACCAGAGTGGTTGAACACATACCCAAGTACGTACAGAGGGCAATAAGTCATTCCGATTCACAATCGTTGGTTGCGACACGTAGACCTACTTCGGCTATCGCTCGCCTCTTGAGCGTTAGCGATACAAGGTCAATGCCACAAACACGTTCTGAATCAACCTAAGTCACCGTAATCCCTGTAGCTTATGAAAACTGTACCATTTCCCGTATTATTTCGGAATCAGGTCAAAATTACTCGGAAATGCCACTCAATCGGCTGTCTGAGATTTCCTCCCGATGGGCCGGAAGACCGGCGAATCAATCACCCTTAAACGTTTCGCGTAGGTGGCCACACCGTGCACCCGTCGTACGCGCATCGCACTATACTGTTCGTCCACATTTACGCACGTGGATAAGACCTTGACTTGACCGAAGCTAGGAGGCTCAGTAATTGTCATGTGACCGAAGCAGGTGATTGAGAGGTGACCATTGAAAAGACCAGTCGGCTTTACGCGTTCCAAGTGGGCGAAGCGAACAAAGCAGGTGAAATCACACTGAATTCATATATTCACCACGACAGTAACAGTGGGAGACGAGAGCTGCAGTGCGGTTACAATGGAGCAAATTTATCCACATCTCAGAACTTGGTCACCGTTGCCGCGTTTCCCATTTCGACCACTTGGGGCGCGTAAAGCCGACTGGGTGGCCTGCCATTGTCTACTGGTATCGTTAAAGATCGCCTTTCGATCACCTGCTTCAGTCTCATGACAGCTACCGCGCCCCTTAGCTCTGGTCGCGGCAAGGTCTGATCCACGTGCGTAAATGTGGACGAACATCATAGCGCGACGCGCAGACGACGGGTGCACGGTGTGGCCATTTACGCGAAACGTTCAAGGGTGATTGGTGCGCCGGTCCTCAGACCAATCAGGGAGGAATTTCGACCAGTCAATCAGGCGGTATTTCCGAATAATTTTGACCTAATTCCGAATAATTCTACCCATTTCCGAATTACTTTGACTTATTTCCGAAAAAATGCGGGATATGGTGTGGAGGCGTTATCAAACAGCCAGCTTGGCTCGAAATTTACCGTTCGTTCATTAACTTGATTTATGCTTCCCGAGTGAAGTCTTCTATCAGACATAGGAACCAGAACTTCCGAACCAAGTGCACGGTTATTGGCAATTCGAACAGAACTGAAATGAAATGAAATGAAATGAACTAGAAATTATCCCTCCGGAACTAGGCCACAATGACGGGCGCCCTCTTGGTAGCAGTCGGGTTATTGGCGTGTCGTTGGATCAAATAACGAGTGCTATCTCTTCTATTGAATGACGTCATGCTTCTCAACCTTGGTCACAATGCGTCTTAGCCGTCGTGGTGAATGGGAGGAACATAACTGGTTGTTGCGTTATTCAGACGGACGCACGCGAGCATGTGACAAGAGAGGACGGAACCGCGGAAGTGATCACGTGACCACAATGTGACAGGACTACATATACATATACACCTGTAGGTTCAGTCGTAGAGAGGGATACAAATTGATCGGTCCACCCACCGGCCCGTGCGTTTTCCCGCCGTATTCACACAATTGGGTTGAAACAAGCACGCAAGAAGAAATTGTTGAGCCGGCAGACTATCAGTGTGTGGATGGTAGTAGCTGTAAGATTAAATAAAAATGGGAATCATTTACTATTTAATGTGGTCACGGACTTTGAGAAGTTGGTGGTATATGATGGAGTTTTAGCTGTGATGTTTGACGATGGTCCCGCGTGGTCTAGCGGTTAGGATTCCTGGCTTTCACCCAGGCGGCCCGGGTTCGACTCCCGGCGCGGGAGTGGCCTTTTCAATCCTCTCATGCTTCCTTCCAAAGCATACTCACGAAAGCTGCAATCACCAGTGCGCATAATACCCAAACTACCAACAGTAGTTACGATAAGTTTGACAATGTTACATTCAAGTGTCCCACAGAAAGCGAGCTCGCCAACTGTTTGGGCTTTCAGTATAGGACGTATTTACTTTCAAAGTCATCGGCATTCACAGTTGAGGACTACTGTGAATTAGGCAAATAGTAAACCTATGTGCACTTCCACCGATCAGTGGTACCACGTGGTCCACTAACCTAGACAAGCTAGGACTGAATACAAGTGTGAATCATTGTTATTATTATTTGTTCACACTTCAGCGTGACCACACAAATATGAATTAATCTGTGTTCACGAATTCCAACAGTTTGAGGAGGAGAAATCTTGTCGAGTAGTTTGAATTGAGTGCGAGGAAAAGCGGTCTCCCGCGCCGGGAGTCGAACCCGGGCCGCCTGGGTGAGAGCCAGGAATCCTAACCGCTAGACCACGCGGGACGAGACGTTTGGCTTCTAAGTACTAACTAATTGCAAAAATTCACCCTCAAAATATGGTAATAGTGAGAAAGATTACCCACTGGATCGAAACGCCCGCTCCTATAGTTCCTTCACCCATCCCAGAGGCCACCCGCCCCCAACCTCAACCAGGGCAGCCCGAAACTGTGGAGCGGCAACGAACGACTCGATCTGGCCGTCATGTACATTGGCCAAAGCGTCTCGTAAGTCGTGTTGGATTATTTTGTACGGTGAGGGCTTCGTAAATAACCGCTAGGCCCGTGCGCATTGTAGTATTCTCCACCGGCGGCACGAGAGGATTGTGGCATCCTAACATGGTCCTCTAGACGACCGATGACACATGAGATTTGTGATGCTAATGGAGACCTGCGCGCGGTACGCCCTCAATTAGATCGAGGGGTCACTTCGAAAGTTCCCTTCTAGGGGGGTGGGGGGGGGGGAGGGAAAATTGTTGTAGCGACCTGGAGATGACTGAGTTCGAATGTGTAAATTCATGAGCAAAAATTACTTTAGACAAAAACGTAACCAATTAGCAATTAGATCTAAACAGGTTGTATGTTGTTCGATGCCACAGGGCTGTGCATTGTTTGTCTGCTTGCTGTAAGTAAACAATTGGTTTCCACCAATTGAAAACACATTTTTGACTGCTCTGCTTGCGGACGGTTAGACCTTTAACTCCTTCAACTAGTATCGCGTTCGGTTTCGCTCTAAAATGTAGACGTGAAAGGCATTGTTTTAGTACAGACCATCCTTGACCTATTCCAACGACTTTTCCGTCTTTTGGCACGCGTCGGAACTTTTGGCTTGTTGCCCGTTCCATAGGTCATTCTATGGATCTAGTTGGTACCTGGTATCCGGAGTACTAAATATGCATCTTCATTTCCACCATCATCCTGTTCACGTTCAAGACAATCTCGTTGACAGTTTCCCACGTGTCCACTTATCTGGTTTAATTTCCCGACGTTCTCCACCGCATCAGTAGTGGTTGAATACTTCAGTATTGATATTTCTGATATACTTCCTTCTGTATCTTTCTGAGTTTCAGCTTGTTCGTATAAGACAGGTTTCATATTTTCACAGCGGGAACAACAGGTTTCTTCAGGGTGTTCAACCTCCAGTGCACTGACTTTCGGGTTCAAAATCCTTGGTCCCGACATCTTGTCCATAAGTCTAATGTTCATTCTTAAATCGTCGACATGGGTCGCATTTACCACAGGCACGTCAGGCATGGCCAGTTAACGAACCACGTCCGCCAGCTGGAACATATCCATGGAACGGCCGATATGGGCGACGCTCACCATCCCACGCAGGGACTCCGGCAGACTACTTACAAATCTTTCCGCCAATAGATCAGCCCGCGACGTCCCATCCAGTGTGAACAACGCACGGTCCAGGAGTGAACGGAGCACGACGGCATGCGCCAGAAGGTCTGCACCAGCCTCCAGCTTGGCAGCCTTGAAAAGCCGCACAGCATCCTGACGGTCGGCCGGGGTGTCGAGTCCTGCAATCGGGGCGTCCTTCGCGGCGGCCCACTTTATCTCACCCGGGACTCTTCGCGCCGCACCCAGCACCGCCCGCGCTCTGCTCTTGAGAAGCGCTCGAAGGGCCGCCAACTTACCCCAGTCCGACTGGATCCCCGAGAACTCCACCAGGTCCTCGAAATCCTCCAGAAAGATCCGCTCGTCCATGTATTCAAACGGCTCCGGCCATGGTAGATCCATCCTGGTCGCGGCACCACTTGTTATATTCCACAAGACACAACTGGGAAATGGATTGCTCACTAGTAATCACTCGCTCAGAAGTCATCTTAAATAACCATATGGAACAACGATGGTCATTTGCATTTCAGTGGTCCAATCCATTTGAAGGCAGTTGTTTTCTAGCCGCAAGATGCAATCAAGCGGTTTATATACCTTATTTTGCCTTATTACGTTTGTTCCTCTGACAGATGCGTTCGTTGGTAATCCACACTGTCCATAGTCGCGTTTTCAACAATGAGCTGCTTACTAAGTAGAATATACATTCCACCACATGGTGAGTGGAGAGATAGGAACCAGAACTTCCGAACCAAGTGCGCGGTTATTGGCAATTCGAACAGAACTGAAATGAAATGAAATGAAATGAACTAGAAATTATCCCTCCGGAACTAGGCCACAATGACGGGCGCCCTCTTGGTAGCAGTCGGGTTATTGGCGTGTCGTTGGATCAAATAACGAGTGCTATCTCTTCTATTGAATGACGTCATGTTTCTCAACCTTGGTCACAATGCGTCTTAGCCGTCGTGGTGAATGGGAGGAACATAACTGGTTGTTGCGTTATTCAGACGGACGCACGCGAGCATGTGACAAGAGAGGACGGAACCGCGGAAGTGATCACGTGACCACAATGTGACAGGACTACATATACATATACACCTGTAGGTTCAGTCGTAGAGAGGGATACAAATTGATCGGTCCACCCACCGGCCCGTGCGTTTTCCCGCCGTATTCACACAATTGGGTTGAAACAAGCACGCAAGAAGAAATTGTTGAGCCGGCAGACTATCAGTGTGTGGATGGTAGTAGCTGTAAGATTAAATAAAAATGGGAATCATTTACTATTTAATGTGGTCACGGACTTTGAGAAGTTGGTGGTATATGATGGAGTTTTAGCTGTGATGTTTGACGATGGTCCCGCGTGGTCTAGCGGTTAGGATTCCTGGCTTTCACCCAGGCGGCCCGGGTTCGACTCCCGGCGCGGGAGTGGCCTTTTCAATCCTCTCATGCTTCCTTCCAAAGCATACTCACGAAAGCTGCAATCACCAGTGCGCATAATACCCAAACTACCAACAGTAGTTACGATAAGTTTGACAATGTTACATTCAAGTGTCCCACAGAAAGCGAGCTCGCCAACTGTTTGGGCTTTCAGTATAGGACGTATTTACTTTCAAAGTCATCGGCATTCACAGTTGAGGACTACTGTGAATTAGGCAAATAGTAAACCTATGTGCACTTCCACCGATCAGTGGTACCACGTGGTCCACTAACCTAGACAAGCTAGGACTGAATACAAGTGTGAATCATTGTTATTATTATTTGTTCACACTTCAGCGTGACCACACAAATATGAATTAATCTGTGTTCACGAATTCCAACAGTTTGAGGAGGAGAAATCTTGTCGAGTAGTTTGAATTGAGTGCGAGGAAAAGCGGTCTCCCGCGCCGGGAGTCGAACCCGGGCCGCCTGGGTGAGAGCCAGGAATCCTAACCGCTAGACCACGCGGGACGAGACGTTTGGCTTCTAAGTACTAACTAATTGCAAAAATTCACCCTCAAAATATGGTAATAGTGAGAAAGATTACCCACTGGATCGAAACGCCCGCTCCTATAGTTCCTTCACCCATCCCAGAGGCCACCCGCCCCCAACCTCAACCAGGGCAGCCCGAAACTGTGGAGCGGCAACGAACGACTCGATCTGGCCGTCATGTACATTGGCCAAAGCGTCTCGTAAGTCGTGTTGGATTATTTTGTACGGTGAGGGCTTCGTAAATAACCGCTAGGCCCGTGCGCATTGTAGTATTCTCCACCGGCGGCACGAGAGGATTGTGGCATCCTAACATGGTCCTCTAGACGACCGATGACACATGAGATTTGTGATGCTAATGGAGACCTGCGCGCGGTACGCCCTCAATTAGATCGAGGGGTCACTTCGAAAGTTCCCTTCTAGGGGGGTGGGGGGGGGAGGGAAAATTGTTGTAGCGACCTGGAGATGACTGAGTTCGAATGTGTAAATTCATGAGCAAAAATTACTTTAGACAAAAACGTAACCAATTAGCAATTAGATCTAAACAGGTTGTATGTTGTTCGATGCCACAGGGCTGTGCATTGTTTGTCTGCTTGCTGTAAGTAAACAATTGGTTTCCACCAATTGAAAACACATTTTTGACTGCTCTGCTTGCGGACGGTTAGACCTTTAACTCCTTCAACTAGTATCGCGTTCGGTTTCGCTCTAAAATGTAGACGTGAAAGGCATTGTTTTAGTACAGACCATCCTTGACCTATTCCAACGACTTTTCCGTCTTTTGGCACGCGTCGGAACTTTTGGCTTGTTGCCCGTTCCATAGGTCATTCTATGGATCTAGTTGGTACCTGGTATCCGGAGTACTAAATATGCATCTTCATTTCCACCATCATCCTGTTCACGTTCAAGACAATCTCGTTGACAGTTTCCCACGTGTCCACTTATCTGGTTTAATTTCCCGACGTTCTCCACCGCATCAGTAGTGGTTGAATACTTCAGTATTGATATTTCTGATATACTTCCTTCTGTATCTTTCTGAGTTTCAGCTTGTTCGTATAAGACAGGTTTCATATTTTCACAGCGGGAACAACAGGTTTCTTCAGGGTGTTCAACCTCCAGTGCACTGACTTTCGGGTTCAAAATCCTTGGTCCCGACATCTTGTCCATAAGTCTAATGTTCATTCTTAAATCGTCGACATGGGTCGCATTTACCACAGGCACGTCAGGCATGGCCAGTTAACGAACCACGTCCGCCAGCTGGAACATATCCATGGAACGGCCGATATGGGCGACGCTCACCATCCCACGCAGGGACTCCGGCAGACTACTTACAAATCTTTCCGCCAATAGATCAGCCCGCGACGTCCCATCCAGTGTGAACAACGCACGGTCCAGGAGTGAACGGAGCACGACGGCATGCGCCAGAAGGTCTGCACCAGCCTCCAGCTTGGCAGCCTTGAAAAGCCGCACAGCATCCTGACGGTCGGCCGGGGTGTCGAGTCCTGCAATCGGGGCGTCCTTCGCGGCGGCCCACTTTATCTCACCCGGGACTCTTCGCGCCGCACCCAGCACCGCCCGCGCTCTGCTCTTGAGAAGCGCTCGAAGGGCCGCCAACTTACCCCAGTCCGACTGGATCCCCGAGAACTCCACCAGGTCCTCGAAATCCTCCAGAAAGATCCGCTCGTCCATGTATTCAAACGGCTCCGGCCATGGTAGATCCATCCTGGTCGCGGCACCACTTGTTATATTCCACAAGACACAACTGGGAAATGGATTGCTCACTAGTAATCACTCGCTCAGAAGTCATCTTAAATAACCATATGGAACAACGATGGTCATTTGCATTTCAGTGGTCCAATCCATTTGAAGGCAGTTGTTTTCTAGCCGCAAGATGCAATCAAGCGGTTTATATACCTTATTTTGCCTTATTACGTTTGTTCCTCTGACAGATGCGTTCGTTGGTAATCCACACTGTCCATAGTTGCGTTTTCAACAATGAGCTGCTTACTAAGTAGAATATACATTCCACCACATGGTGAGTGGAGAGATAGGAACCAGAACTTCCGAACCAAGTGCGCGGTTATTGGCAATTCGAACAGAACTGAAATGAAATGAAATGAAATGAACTAGAAATTATCCCTCCGGAACTAGGCCACAATGACGGGCGCCCTCTTGGTAGCAGTCGGGTTATTGGCGTGTCGTTGGATCAAATAACGAGTGCTATCTCTTCTATTGAATGACGTCATGTTTCTCAACCTTGGTCACAATGCGTCTTAGCCGTCGTGGTGAATGGGAGGAACATAACTGGTTGTTGCGTTATTCAGACGGACGCACGCGAGCATGTGACAAGAGAGGACGGAACCGCGGAAGTGATCACGTGACCACAATGTGACAGGACTACATATACATATACACCTGTAGGTTCAGTCGTAGAGAGGGATACAAATTGATCGGTCCACCCACCGGCCCGTGCGTTTTCCCGCCGTATTCACACAATTGGGTTGAAACAAGCACGCAAGAAGAAATTGTTGAGCCGGCAGACTATCAGTGTGTGGATGGTAGTAGCTGTAAGATTAAATAAAAATGGGAATCATTTACTATTTAATGTGGTCACGGACTTTGAGAAGTTGGTGGTATATGATGGAGTTTTAGCTGTGATGTTTGACGATGGTCCCGCGTGGTCTAGCGGTTAGGATTCCTGGCTTTCACCCAGGCGGCCCGGGTTCGACTCCCGGCGCGGGAGTGGCCTTTTCAATCCTCTCATGCTTCCTTCCAAAGCATACTCACGAAAGCTGCAATCACCAGTGCGCATAATACCCAAACTACCAACAGTAGTTACGATAAGTTTGACAATGTTACATTCAAGTGTCCCACAGAAAGCGAGCTCGCCAACTGTTTGGGCTTTCAGTATAGGACGTATTTACTTTCAAAGTCATCGGCATTCACAGTTGAGGACTACTGTGAATTAGGCAAATAGTAAACCTATGTGCACTTCCACCGATCAGTGGTACCACGTGGTCCACTAACCTAGACAAGCTAGGACTGAATACAAGTGTGAATCATTGTTATTATTATTTGTTCACACTTCAGCGTGACCACACAAATATGAATTAATCTGTGTTCACGAATTCCAACAGTTAGTGGAGGAGAAATCTTGTCGAGTAGTTTGAATTGAGTGCGAGGAAAAGCGGTCTCCCGCGCCGGGAGTCGAACCCGGGCCGCCTGGGTGAGAGCCAGGAATCCTAACCGCTAGACCACGCGGGACGAGACGTTTGTCTTCTAAGTACTAACTAATTGCAAAAATTCACCCTCAAAATATGGTAATAGTGAGAAAGATTACCCACTGGATCGAAACGCCCGCTCCTATAGTTCCTTCACCCATCCCAGAGGCCACCCGCCCCCAACCTCAACCAGGGCAGCCCGAAACTGTGGAGCGGCAACGAACGACTCGATCTGGCCGTCATGTACATTGGCCAAAGCGTCTCGTAAGTCGTGTTGGATTATTTTGTACGGTGAGGGCTTCGTAAATAACCGCTAGGCCCGTGCGCATTGTAGTATTCTCCACCGGCGGCACGAGAGGATTGTGGCATCCTAACATGGTCCTCTAGACGACCGATGACACATGAGATTTGTGATGCTAATGGAGACCTGCGCGCGGTACGCCCTCAATTAGATCGAGGGGTCACTTCGAAAGTTCCCTTCTAGGGGGGTGGGGGGGGGGGGAAATTGTTGTAGCGACCTGGAGATGACTGAGTTCGAATGTGTAAATTCATGAGCAAAAATTACTTTAGACAAAAACGTAACCAATTAGCAATTAGATCTAAACAGGTTGTATGTTGTTCGATGCCACAGGGCTGTGCATTGTTTGTCTGCTTGCTGTAAGTAAACAATTGGTTTCCACCAATTGAAAACACATTTTTGACTGCTCTGCTTGCGGACGGTTAGACCTTTAACTCCTTCAACTAGTATCGCGTTCGGTTTCGCTCTAAAATGTAGACGTGAAAGGCATTGTTTTAGTACAGACCATCCTTGACCTATTCCAACGACTTTTCCGTCTTTTGGCACGCGTCGGAACTTTTGGCTTGTTGCCCGTTCCATAGGTCATTCTATGGATCTAGTTGGTACCTGGTATCCGGAGTACTAAATATGCATCTTCATTTCCACCATCATCCTGTTCACGTTCAAGACAATCTCGTTGACAGTTTCCCACGTGTCCACTTATCTGGTTTAATTTCCCGACGTTCTCCACCGCATCAGTAGTGGTTGAATACTTCAGTATTGATATTTCTGATATACTTCCTTCTGTATCTTTCTGAGTTTCAGCTTGTTCGTATAAGACAGGTTTCATATTTTCACAGCGGGAACAACAGGTTTCTTCAGGGTGTTCAACCTCCAGTGCACTGACTTTCGGGTTCAAAATCCTTGGTCCCGACATCTTGTCCATAAGTCTAATGTTCATTCTTAAATCGTCGACATGGGTCGCATTTACCACAGGCACGTCAGGCATGGCCAGTTAACGAACCACGTCCGCCAGCTGGAACATATCCATGGAACGGCCGATATGGGCGACGCTCACCATCCCACGCAGGGACTCCGGCAGACTACTTACAAATCTTCCCGCCAATAGATCAGCCCGCGACGTCCCATCCAGTGTGAACAACGCACGGTCCAGGAGTGAACGGAGCACGACGGCATGCGCCAGAAGGTCTGCACCAGCCTCCAGCTTGGCAGCCTTGAAAAGCCGCACAGCATCCTGACGGTCGGCCGGGGTGTCGAGTCCTGCAATCGGGGCGTCCTTCGCGGCGGCCCACTTTATCTCACCCGGGACTCTTCGCGCCGCACCCAGCACCGCCCGCGCTCTGCTCTTGAGAAGCGCTCGAAGGGCCGCCAACTTACCCCAGTCCGACTGGATCCCCGAGAACTCCACCAGGTCCTCGAAATCCTCCAGAAAGATCCGCTCGTCCATGTATTCAAACGGCTCCGGCCATGGTAGATCCATCCTGGTCGCGGCACCACTTGTTATATTCCACAAGACACAACTGGGAAATGGATTGCTCACTAGTAATCACTCGCTCAGAAGTCATCTTAAATAACCATATGGAACAACGATGGTCATTTGCATTTCAGTGGTCCAATCCATTTGAAGGCAGTTGTTTTCTAGCCGCAAGATGCAATCAAGCGGTTTATATACCTTATTTTGCCTTATTACGTTTGTTCCTCTGACAGATGCGTTCGTTGGTAATCCACACTGTCCATAGTTGCGTTTTCAACAATGAGCTGCTTACTAAGTAGAATATACATTCCACCACATGGTGAGTGGAGAGATAGGAACCAGAACTTCCGAACCAAGTGCGCGGTTATTGGCAATTCGAACAGAACTGAAATGAAATGAAATGAAATGAACTAGAAATTATCCCTCCGGAACTAGGCCACAATGACGGGCGCCCTCTTGGTAGCAGTCGGGTTATTGGCGTGTCGTTGGATCAAATAACGAGTGCTATCTCTTCTATTGAATGACGTCATGTTTCTCAACCTTGGTCACAATGCGTCTTAGCCGTCGTGGTGAATGGGAGGAACATAACTGGTTGTTGCGTTATTCAGACGGACGCACGCGAGCATGTGACAAGAGAGGACGGAACCGCGGAAGTGATCACGTGACCACAATGTGACAGGACTACATATACATATACACCTGTAGGTTCAGTCGTAGAGAGGGATACAAATTGATCGGTCCACCCACCGGCCCGTGCGTTTTCCCGCCGTATTCACACAATTGGGTTGAAACAAGCACGCAAGAAGAAATTGTTGAGCCGGCAGACTATCAGTGTGTGGATGGTAGTAGCTGTAAGATTAAATAAAAATGGGAATCATTTACTATTTAATGTGGTCACGGACTTTGAGAAGTTGGTGGTATATGATGGAGTTTTAGCTGTGATGTTTGACGATGGTCCCGCGTGGTCTAGCGGTTAGGATTCCTGGCTTTCACCCAGGCGGCCCGGGTTCGACTCCCGGCGCGGGAGTGGCCTTTTCAATCCTCTCATGCTTCCTTCCAAAGCATACTCACGAAAGCTGCAATCACCAGTGCGCATAATACCCAAACTACCAACAGTAGTTACGATAAGTTTGACAATGTTACATTCAAGTGTCCCACAGAAAGCGAGCTCGCCAACTGTTTGGGCTTTCAGTATAGGACGTATTTACTTTCAAAGTCATCGGCATTCACAGTTGAGGACTACTGTGAATTAGGCAAATAGTAAACCTATGTGCACTTCCACCGATCAGTGGTACCACGTGGTCCACTAACCTAGACAAGCTAGGACTGAATACAAGTGTGAATCATTGTTATTATTATTTGTTCACACTTCAGCGTGACCACACAAATATGAATTAATCTGTGTTCACGAATTCCAACAGTTTGAGGAGGAGAAATCTTGTCGAGTAGTTTGAATTGAGTGCGAGGAAAAGCGGTCTCCCGCGCCGGGAGTCGAACCCGGGCCGCCTGGGTGAGAGCCAGGAATCCTAACCGCTAGACCACGCGGGACGAGACGTTTGGCTTCTAAGTACTAACTAATTGCAAAAATTCACCCTCAAAATATGGTAATAGTGAGAAAGATTACCCACTGGATCGAAACGCCCGCTCCTATAGTTCCTTCACCCATCCCAGAGGCCACCCGCCCCCAACCTCAACCAGGGCAGCCCGAAACTGTGGAGCGGCAACGAACGACTCGATCTGGCCGTCATGTACATTGGCCAAAGCGTCTCGTAAGTCGTGTTGGATTATTTTGTACGGTGAGGGCTTCGTAAATAACCGCTAGGCCCGTGCGCATTGTAGTATTCTCCACCGGCGGCACGAGAGGATTGTGGCATCCTAACATGGTCCTCTAGACGACCGATGACACATGAGATTTGTGATGCTAATGGAGACCTGCGCGCGGTACGCCCTCAATTAGATCGAGGGGTCACTTCGAAAGTTCCCTTCTAGGGGGGTGGGGGGGGGGGGGAAATTGTTGTAGCGACCTGGAGATGACTGAGTTCGAATGTGTAAATTCATGAGCAAAAATTACTTTAGACAAAAACGTAACCAATTAGCAATTAGATCTAAACAGGTTGTATGTTGTTCGATGCCACAGGGCTGTGCATTGTTTGTCTGCTTGCTGTAAGTAAACAATTGGTTTCCACCAATTGAAAACACATTTTTGACTGCTCTGCTTGCGGACGGTTAGACCTTTAACTCCTTCAACTAGTATCGCGTTCGGTTTCGCTCTAAAATGTAGACGTGAAAGGCATTGTTTTAGTACAGACCATCCTTGACCTATTCCAACGACTTTTCCGTCTTTTGGCACGCGTCGGAACTTTTGGCTTGTTGCCCGTTCCATAGGTCATTCTATGGATCTAGTTGGTACCTGGTATCCGGAGTACTAAATATGCATCTTCATTTCCACCATCATCCTGTTCACGTTCAAGACAATCTCGTTGACAGTTTCCCACGTGTCCACTTATCTGGTTTAATTTCCCGACGTTCTCCACCGCATCAGTAGTGGTTGAATACTTCAGTATTGATATTTCTGATATACTTCCTTCTGTATCTTTCTGAGTTTCAGCTTGTTCGTATAAGACAGGTTTCATATTTTCACAGCGGGAACAACAGGTTTCTTCAGGGTGTTCAACCTCCAGTGCACTGACTTTCGGGTTCAAAATCCTTGGTCCCGACATCTTGTCCATAAGTCTAATGTTCATTCTTAAATCGTCGATATGGGTCGCATTTACCACAGGCACGTCAGGCATGGCCAGTTAACGAACCACGTCCGCCAGCTGGAACATATCCATGGAACGGCCGATATGGGCGACGCTCACCATCCCACGCAGGGACTCCGGCAGACTACTTACAAATCTTTCCGCCAATAGATCAGCCCGCGACGTCCCATCCAGTGTGAACAACGCACGGTCCAGGAGTGAACGGAGCACGACGGCATGCGCCAGAAGGTCTGCACCAGCCTCCAGCTTGGCAGCCTTGAAAAGCCGCACAGCATCCTGACGGTCGGCCGGGGTGTCGAGTCCTGCAATCGGGGCGTCCTTCGCGGCGGCCCACTTTATCTCACCCGGGACTCTTCGCGCCGCACCCAGCACCGCCCGCGCTCTGCTCTTGAGAAGCGCTCGAAGGGCCGCCAACTTACCCCAGTCCGACTGGATCCCCGAGAACTCCACCAGGTCCTCGAAATCCTCCAGAAAGATCCGCTCGTCCATGTATTCAAACGGCTCCGGCCATGGTAGATCCATCCTGGTCGCGGCACCACTTGTTATATTCCACAAGACACAACTGGGAAATGGATTGCTCACTAGTAATCACTCGCTCAGAAGTCATCTTAAATAACCATATGGAACAACGATGGTCATTTGCATTTCAGTGGTCCAATCCATTTGAAGGCAGTTGTTTTCTAGCCGCAAGATGCAATCAAGCGGTTTATATACCTTATTTTGCCTTATTACGTTTGTTCCTCTGACAGATGCGTTCGTTGGTAATCCACACTGTCCATAGTTGCGTTTTCAACAATGAGCTGCTTACTAAGTATAATATACATTCCACCACATGGTGAGTGGAGAGATAGGAACCAGAACTTCCGAATCAAGTGCACGGTTATTGGCAATTCGAACAGAACTGAAATGAAATGAAATGAAATGAACTAGAAATTATCCCTCCGGAACTAGGCCACAATGACGGGCGCCCTCTTGGTAGCAGTCGGGTTATTGGCGTGTCGTTGGATCAAATAACGAGTGCTATCTCTTCTATTGAATGACGTCATGTTTCTCAACCTTGGTCACAATGCGTCTTAGCCGTCGTGGTGAATGGGAGGAACATAACTGGTTGTTGCGTTATTCAGACGGACGCACGCGAGCATGTGACAAGAGAGGACGGAACCGCGGAAGTGATCACGTGACCACAATGTGACAGGACTACATATACATATACACCTGTAGGTTCAGTCGTAGAGAGGGATACAAATTGATCGGTCCACCCACCGGCCCGTGCGTTTTCCCGCCGTATTCACACAATTGGGTTGAAACAAGCACGCAAGAAGAAATTGTTGAGCCGGCAGACTATCAGTGTGTGGATGGTAGTAGCTGTAAGATTAAATAAAAATGGGAATCATTTACTATTTAATGTGGTCACGGACTTTGAGAAGTTGGTGGTATATGATGGAGTTTTAGCTGTGATGTTTGACGATGGTCCCGCGTGGTCTAGCGGTTAGGATTCCTGGCTTTCACCCAGGCGGCCCGGGTTCGACTCCCGGCGCGGGAGTGGCCTTTTCAATCCTCTCATGCTTCCTTCCAAAGCATACTCACGAAAGCTGCAATCACCAGTGCGCATAATACCCAAACTACCAACAGTAGTTACGATAAGTTTGACAATGTTACATTCAAGTGTCCCACAGAAAGCGAGCTCGCCAACTGTTTGGGCTTTCAGTATAGGACGTATTTACTTTCAAAGTCATCGGCATTCACAGTTGAGGACTACTGTGAATTAGGCAAATAGTAAACCTATGTGCACTTCCACCGATCAGTGGTACCACGTGGTCCACTAACCTAGACAAGCTAGGACTGAATACAAGTGTGAATCATTGTTATTATTATTTGTTCACACTTCAGCGTGACCACACAAATATGAATTAATCTGTGTTCACGAATTCCAACAGTTTGAGGAGGAGAAATCTTGTCGAGTAGTTTGAATTGAGTGCGAGGAAAAGCGGTCTCCCGCGCCGGGAGTCGAACCCGGGCCGCCTGGGTGAGAGCCAGGAATCCTAACCACTAGACCACGCGGGACGCGACGTTTGGCTTCTAAGTACTAACTAATTGCAAAAATTCACCCTCAAAATATGGTAATAGTGAGAAAGATTACCCACTGGATCGAAACGCCCGCTCCTATAGTTCCTTCACCCATCCCAGAGGCCACCCGCCCCCAACCTCAACCAGGGCAGCCCGAAACTGTGGAGCGGCAACGAACGACTCGATCTGGCCGTCATGTACATTGGCCAAAGCGTCTCGTAAGTCGTGTTGGATTATTTTGTACGGTGAGGGCTTCGTAAATAACCGCTAGGCCCGTGCGCATTGTAGTATTCTCCACCGGCGGCACGAGAGGATTGTGGCATCCTAACATGGTCCTCTAGACGACCGATGACACATGAGATTTGTGATGCTAATGGAGACCTGCGCGCGGTACGCCCTCAATTAGATCGAGGGGTCACTTCGAAAGTTCCCTTCTAGGGGGGTGGGGGGGGGAGGGAAAATTGTTGTAGCGACCTGGAGATGACTGAGTTCGAATGTGTAAATTCATGAGCAAAAATTACTTTAGACAAAAACGTAACCAATTAGCAATTAGATCTAAACAGGTTGTATGTTGTTCGATGCCACAGGGCTGTGCATTGTTTGTCTGCTTGCTGTAAGTAAACAATTGGTTTCCACCAATTGAAAACACATTTTTGACTGCTCTGCTTGCGGACGGTTAGACCTTTAACTCCTTCAACTAGTATCGCGTTCGGTTTCGCTCTAAAATGTAGACGTGAAAGGCATTGTTTTAGTACAGACCATCCTTGACCTATTCCAACGACTTTTCCGTCTTTTGGCACGCGTCGGAACTTTTGGCTTGTTGCCCGTTCCATAGGTCATTCTATGGATCTAGTTGGTACCTGGTATCCGGAGTACTAAATATGCATCTTCATTTCCACCATCATCCTGTTCACGTTCAAGACAATCTCGTTGACAGTTTCCCACGTGTCCACTTATCTGGTTTAATTTCCCGACGTTCTCCACCGCATCAGTAGTGGTTGAATACTTCAGTATTGATATTTCTGATATACTTCCTTCTGTATCTTTCTGAGTTTCAGCTTGTTCGTATAAGACAGGTTTCATATTTTCACAGCGGGAACAACAGGGTTTCTTCAGGGTGTTCAACCTCCAGTGCACTGACTTTCGGGTTCAAAATCCTTGGTCCCGACATCTTGTCCATAAGTCTAATGTTCATTCTTAAATCGTCGATATGGGTCGCATTTACCACAGGCACGTCAGGCATGGCCAGTTAACGAACCACGTCCGCCAGCTGGAACATATCCATGGAACGGCCGATATGGGCGACGCTCACCATCCCACGCAGGGACTCCGGCAGACTACTTACAAATCTTC
>CANUEZ040000595.1:27500-29476 GCA_948099385.1 Fasciola hepatica | reverse complement strand
TCATCTATCTATCTATCTATCTATCTATCTATCTATCTATCTATCTATCTATCTATGTATCTATCTATCTATCTATCTATCTATCTATCTATCTATCCGTGATCTATCTATCTATCTATCTATCTATCTATCTATCTATCTATCTATCTATCTATCTATCTATCTATCTATCTATCTATCTATCTATCTATCTATCTATCTATCTATCCGTGATCTATCTATCTATCTATCTATCTATCTATCTATCTATCTATCTATCTATCTATCTATCTATCTATCTATCTATCTATCTATCTATCTATCTATCTATCTATCTATCTATCTATCTATCTATCTATCTATCTATCTATCTATCTATCTATCTATCTATCTATCTATCTATCTATCTATCTATCTATCTATCTATCTATCTATCTATCTATCTATCTATCTGTCTATCTATCCGTGATCTATCTATCTATCTATCTATCTATCTATCTATCTATCTATCTATCTATCTATCTATCTATCTATCTATCTATCTATCTATTTATCTATCTATCTATCTATCTATCTATCTATCAATCTATCTATCTATCTATCTATCTATCTATCTATCTATCTATCTATGTATCTATCTATCTATCCGTGGTCTAACTATCTATCTATCTATCTATCTATCTATCTATCTATCTATCTATCTATCTATCTATCTATCTATCTATCTATCTATCTATCTATCTATCTATCTATCTATCTATCTATCTATCTATCTATCTATCTATCTATCTATCTATCTATCTATCTATCTATCTATCTATCTATCTATCTATCTATCTATCTATCTATCTATCTATCTATCTATCTATCTATCTATCTATCTATCTATCTATCTATCTATCTATCTATCTATCTATCTATCTATCTATCTATCTATCTATCTATCTATCTATCTATCTATCTCTGTATCTATTTTTCTATCTATTTACATACCCACCTGCTTCTCTATATTTCCAACTATTTATCTATCTATCTATCTATCTATCTATCTATCTATCTATCTATCTATCTATCTATCTATCTATCTATCTATCTATCCCTGATCTATCTATCTATCTGTCTATCTATCTATCTATCTATCTATCTATCTATCTATCTATCTAGCTATCTGTCTATCTATCTATCTATCTATCTATCTATCTATCTATCTATCTATCTATCTATCTATCTATCTATCTATCTATCTATCTATCTATCTATCTATCTATCTATCTATCTATCTATCTATCTATCTATCTATCTATCTATCTATCTATCTATCTATCTATCTATCTATCTATCTATCTATCTATCTATCTATCTGTCTATATATCTATCTATCTATCTATCTTTCTATCGATCTATCTATCTATCTATCCGTGATCTATCTCTCTATCTATCTATCTATCTATCTATCTATCTATCTATCTATCTATCTATCTATCTATCTATCTATCTATCTATCTATCTATCTATCTATCTATCCGTGATCTATCTATCTATCTATCTATCTATCTATCTATCCGTGATCTATCCGTGATCTATCTATCTATCTATCTATCTATCTATCTATCTATCTATCTATCTATCTATCTATCTATCTATCTATCTATCTATCTATCTATCTATCTATCTATCTATCTATCTATCTATCTATCTATCTATCTATCTATCTATCTATCTATCTATCTATCTATCTATCTATCTATCTATCTATCTATCTATCTATCTATCTATCTATCTATCTATCTATCCGTGATCTATCTATCTATCTATCTATCTATCTATCTATCTATCTATCTATCTATCTATCTATCTATCTATCTATCTATCTATCTATCTATATATATATTTATCTATCTATCTATCTATCTATCTTTTTTTTTCTATCTGTCTACATACCCATCTGCTTATCTATATATATAACTATTTATCTATCTATCTATCTATCTATCTAT
>CANUEZ040000594.1:20000-29704 GCA_948099385.1 Fasciola hepatica | reverse complement strand
TTGCGTTACCGCGCCAGGTGCAAACTGACCGAAGCCAGAATACACCAATCTCCGTGGGCAGGGTCGGGAATATTAACCCGATTCCCTTTCGCTACAGGGGGCTACCGTGCAACAGTACAATGGCAGCAATCCTGACAATGTCAGGCACCCCGTCTCTGCACCGATTTACCGGATCACTTAGGACCGCCTGACCCATGGCCAACTGCTGTTCCCATGGAACCCTTCTCCACCTCGGCCTTCAAGGTTCTCACTTGAATATTTGCTACTACCACCAAGATCTGCACCCGTGGCGGCTCCACTCAGGCTCACGCCCGAAGCTTCCCGCTCACCACGGCGACCCTCCTACTCGTCACAACAATTCCGCGCCTGAGTCATGTGGCTTGCCCTCACACCACACATTACCGACTCAGCTTGCAATGACGGTCCGGTATAGGTCCGACGCTCCAGCGCCATCCATTTTCAGGGCTGGTTGATTCGGCAGGTGAGTTGTTACACACTCCTTAGCGGATTCCAACTTCCATGGCCACCGTCCTGCTGTCTGGACCAACCAACACCTTTTGTGGTATCTCATGAGCGTCGTGTTAGGCACCTTAACCGAACGTTTGGTTCATCCCACAGCGCCAGTTCTGCTTACCAAAAATGGCCCACTTGGCACTCACATTCAACGCCCAGCTCCGTTTGAGCGAGTTAGGCTTCTCACCCATTTAAAGTTTGAGAATAGGTTGAGGACGTTTCGCCCCCAATGCCTCTAATCATTCGCTTTACCGGATAAAACTGTTTATATCACAGAATGCCAGCTATCCTGAGGGAAACTTCGGAGGGAACCAGCTACTAGATGGTTCGATTAGTCTTTCGCCCCTATACTCACGTTTGACGATCGATTTGCACGTCAGAATCGCTGCGGTCCTCCACCAGAGTTTCCTCTGGCTTCAACCTGCGCAAGCATAGTTCACCATCTTTCGGGTCTCAACATGTACGCTCATGCTCCGCCCCGACGATGAGCAAGCACGAGGCTGCCTCTACGCCATGGGACGGGCCGGTGATGCGCCTGCCGCTCGAAGCTTGGTAGTACCGCGCATGAGAAACGACAGGATCTCACCTCAGCCCAGACAAGCCGAGCCTTCACTTTCACTGCGCCTTTGGGTTTCGTAACGCCCAATGACTCGCGCACATGTTACTCTCCTTGGTCCGTGTTTCAAGACGGGTCAGGTGGATAGTCTACCACTACACCACAGACTGTGGGCCCTTTCAAAGTGCAACAAACGCAACCGCCGACCGAACGACACCGAGCCATCACCTGGCCTGCATTCACAAGCAACAAGGCAACCAGACCCAGAGCCGCCGGCGCGACAGGCACGCCCGCACGCACAACAAGCCGCCGTCTCCGACGTACCGCACAGAACCGAAGCAGTCGGCTATTACACCCGAAGCACGATAAATCGCACAACGGGCTACCTGCCATCCCGACCTAGCAAGGACACAAGGACCCTACCAAGCCGGTTTAACCGCAACAGCCAGACAGCAACGTCGGTCGTGGTGAACACTCTGAGAAAGTGCACTGGCAAGCAGGTCCGTCAGTACCCGGGCGCACAACACCTGATGAGTGATTCGCGCATCCCCACCGAAGCGGGGACCTGCAGCTAAGCAGACCCGAGCACACAACCAATATGACCAAGCTCATGCCATACTCACCAGCTGAATCCTCAGAGCTTGCAGTTCAACTCCACCTGTTTACCTCTGAACGGTTTCACGCACTGTTTACTCTCTCTTCAAAGTACTTTTCAACTTTCCCTCACGGTACTTGTTCGCTATCGGACTCGTGCTAGTATTTAGCCTTGGATGGAGTTTACCACCCGCTTTGGGCTGCATTCACAAACAACCCGACTCCAAGGTCTGCTCAGGAAGATACTGGCCATTCTGAATCTCCACCCCCACGGGCCTTTCACCCTCATTGGGCCATGTCCGAGTAACCTTACTCATTATAGGACTTAGGGTGGAGCAGCATCTTCGCGAGCTAACCTGAACACCACATTGCCTAGGGGCCAAATGACCACAGGCTTCGGTGCTGGGCTTTTCCCTGTTCACTCGCCGTTACTAAGGGAATCCTGGTTAGTTTCTTTTCCTCCGCTTAGTGATATGCTTAAGTTCAGCGGGTAATCACGTCTGAACCGAGGTCAGGAAGACAGACCACGAAGGGTACCGTCGCTATATGAAAATAGCATCAGACACATGACCAAGTTCAGCATCAAACCAATGACAAAGTGACAGTGACGGAACGTGCCTGGTATGGAATTATCCCAGAAATCATAAGTGTGCCGACTAGGGGATCGCCAAACACACTGACAACTGAGTACCAACCCGATTATTAAACCACGATTCCGCCACTGCACCTCACCACGGCTTTCTGCCAAGACAAGGGTGCATCCGGATACATTAGGGAAACGCCATAGATCTGGCACCTCACATGATTACTCATAGAGGAGATCACGCCAGCTGGCAAAACCCAAGCCACGACTTTTTGGGCGTCGTGATAGTTTATAAGCCGACCCTCGGACAGGCGTGGCCACAGGCTAACCCATGGCCGCAATATGCGTTCAAGATGTCGATGTTCAAAGCAGTATGCAGTTTGCATTAATTCACACAGTTGGCTGCGCTCTTCATCGACACACGAGCCGAGTGATCCACCGTTCAGAGTTGTACGTATGGTCAAAGACCAGGTTATCAGTCCAACCCGGGATAGGCACCGCCGGGCGACGTACGTGCAGTCCAGCCACAAGGACCGGGTGCATGCGAGGGCAATGGCAAAGAATGGCAAGCCATTCAGTACCACTTTAACAGTGTAAATGTAGTAATGAAACAGTTCATAGGGCGGGAGCAGGGCCGTAGCCCAAATCTCCTCTTTAAGCCTAGCACTACCAATCGTGGCAGTACAACCCGTTCTCCTGGCTTGGACAAGCGCCCCGAGAGACGCAAGCATACCATCGGAGTATCATACAGGTAGGCACCCCATCAGTGTTCGGATATGCTGTGACCTCAATGAGCCAGGCATAGCCGTCCGCAAATTTTTATCGCATGACATGACGGTCACACGTGTATCGCTTGTGTGAGAGTAGATTTTCAGGTAATGATCCTTCCGCAGGTTCACCTACGGAAACCTTGTTACGACTTTTACTTCCTCTAAATGATCAAGTTTGGTCGTCTTCTCAGCACCGGTCGAGCGGCCGAAGCCACTACAATGGCACCAATCCGAGGACCTTGCTAAACCATTCAATCGGTAGTAGCGACGGGCGGTGTGTACAAAGGGCAGGGACGTAATCAGCGCAAGCTTATGACTTGCACTTACCAGGAATTCCTCGTTCACGGGGAACAATTGCAAGCCCCGATCCCAGTCACGACGGTTATGATACAGTTTACCCAACCTGCTCAGGCCAGGATTCCAAACTCGCTGAAACCGTCATTGTAGCGCACGTGCGGCCCCGGACATCTAAGGGCATCACAGACCTGTTATTGCTCAATTTCGTGCGACTGAATACCGCTTGTCCCTCTAAGAAGTAAGTACCTGCGCCGCACCCGCCGGTCAACGTAACCACTACCCCACGAGGAGGCAATGGACAACGCAACCTGCACGAGCACAGAGGACAGGCATACTATTTAGCAGGCCAGAGTCTCGTTCGTTATCGGAATTAACCAGACAAATCGCTCCACCAACTAAGAACGGCCATGCACCACCAACCACCGAATCAAGAAAGAGCTATCAATCTGTCAATCCTCACAGTGTCCGGGCCGGGTGAGTTTTCCCGTGTTGAGTCGAATTAAGCCGCAGGCTCCACTCCTGGTGGTGCCCTTCCGTCAATTCCTTTAAGTTTCAGCTTTGCAACCATACTTCCCCCGGAGCCCAAAGACTTAAGGGTTTCCCGGGGACTGCCCGTGGGGACACATAAAGAACCACCACGGATCGTCAGTTGGCATCGTTTATGGTCAGAACTAGGACGGTATCTGATCGTCTTCGAACCTCTGACTTTCGCTCAAGATCAATGAAAACATCCTTGGCAAATGCTTTCGCTGTAGTTTGTCTGGCGGCGATCCAAGAATTTCACCTCTAACACCGCCATACAAATGCCCCCGTCTGTCCCTCTTAACCATTACTTCGGATCCGAAAACCAACAAAATAGAACCGAAGTCCTATTCCATTATTCCATGCAAGAATTTTCAGGCACAAAGGCCTGCTTTGAGCACTCAAATTTGTTCAAAGTAAACGTGCTGTCCGCCTCCGACACCCGATTAAAGGCACCAAGAAGCATGCCAACAGACTAGCAGGCAAGCCCACCAGTCACGCTGACACCTGTAAACAGACACAGCAGAAAGGAAGCACAACCACGAGACCGACTCGCAAGCTCAACCCGGCAGTAACCAGGCCAGACCCACGAGCGACGGCATGTAGCCATGCGACCCAGATCCAACTACGAGCTTTTTAACTGCAACAACTTTAATATACGCTTCTGGAGCTGGAGTTACCGCGGCTGCTGGCACCAGACTTGCCCTCCAGTTGATCCTCGTTAAAGGATTTAAATTGTACTCATTCGAATTACGGAGCCTCTAGTGAGTCCCGTATCCGTATTTTTCGTCACTACCTCCCCGTGCCGGGATTGGGTAATTTGCGTGCCTGCTGCCTTCCTTGGAAGTGGTAGCCGTTTCTCAGGCTCCCTCTCCGGAATCGAACCCTGATTCCCCGTTACCCGTTAGCACCATGGTAGGCAGGTCACCTACCATCGAAAATTGATAGGGCAGACATTTGAAAGATCCGTCGCCGACACAAGGCCGACTGCGATCAGTGAAGTTATCCAGAGTCATCACAGAATGCAACAGGGACGACCGAAGCCGCCCCCGGTTGGTTCTGTTCTAATAAATCCACCCGTTCCCTCGCGGGTCAGGGCATAGTGGCATGTATTAGCTCTAGAATTACTACAGTTATCCATGTAGTATGTACGATCCAAGGAACCATAGCTGATTTAATGAGCCATTCGCGGTTTCACCGTTTAAAGGTATGTACTTAGACATGCATGGCTTAATCTCTGAGACAAGCATATGACTACTGGCAGGATCAACCAGATTATTCACAGTCCTCAACCCGTTCAGCCGAAGCCGTCGGGGCACAGGATCAAAATCAACGAGCTAGCCGCTGGACCGTGTCGCGGTTTCACGGAGCGTTAGCTTCACATGCGCACCACCACATGTTTTCACAGGAAGAGACGTTGCCCCGGGCGTCACATTCCCATTCATACAGCAGTTTCCTGCTAGCGAATATCGATCATGCACCACCAAAGCAACCTGCACCTGGTCGCCCGGCTTACAGGACAAGCCAATCGGATTAATCAGCTCAAGAGAGGCACGCCACACTCGAGAACGAATGACCAGCCCCGAAGAACCAGCCCTCCGCTAAGGAGCGAGCAGCCATCCCACTTCATATGCGAGGAAATTCACCCCACACCCAGTTACGAGCAACCGCGGCAGGGGCACGCCACCAAGGCGATATCCACCGGCACACGGAAACAGACGATCGCCGCACCAACCCAAGCCGTAGCCCGGGGTAGGTCAGTAAGAACACGGCAACATAGCAAGCTTCAGGATTGTCACCATCGAGCACGCAGGCCAGGGGCATCTATGCTACAATTAGGCCAAGCGACTGGATGTGACCGGTGGGCGTCACCCCACATATATCATGCAAAACTAGATGAGTTACAAACTGGATGATAAAAAATAACACTGAGATGAACTTGGAAAAAAATATGTGTGGACCTTTAGGCTCTATATAGACCAACGGGTCCATATAGAGTCAAATATATATGCGCATCATAGCCTATATGCACCATACAGGCCCATATCTATAGCCTATATAGACTCCCTATGCAAGCCTATAGGCTCGTATGCTGGACTATAGGCTCATATACCGGCCTGTATGCGCTGTATAAGCCCATACCTATAGCCTATACAGACTCCCTATGCAAGCCTATACACTACATACACGGCCTATTGCAACTCCATATAGACGGGTAAACGGCGGTGGTAACCTTGACTCTCTTATGGACCCGTATGCTGGCCTATAGGCCCATATACCAGCCTATATGCATTGTATAGGCCTATACCTATAGCCCATATGGACTCCCTATGCAAGCCTATAGGCTCGCATGCCGGCCCATGGGCTCGTATGCCGGCCCACAAGCCCATATGCCAGCCCATATGCACTGTATAGGCCCATACCTATAGCCTATATAGACTCCCTATGCAAGCCTATAGGCTCGTATGCTGGACTATAGGCTCATATACCGGCCTATATGCGCTGTATAAGCCCATACCTATAGCCTATACAGACTCCCTATGCAAGCCTATACACTACATACACGGCCTATTGCAACTCCATATAGACGGGTAAACGGCGGTGGTAACCTTGACTCTCTTATGGACCCGTATGCTGGCCTATAGGCCCATATACCAGCCTATATGCATTGTATAGGCCTATACCTATAGCCCATATGGACTCCCTATGCAAGCCTATAGGCTCGCATGCCGGCCCATGGGCTCGTATGCCGGCCCACAAGCCCATATGCCAGCCCATATGCACTGTATAGGCCCATACCTATAGCCTATATAGACTCCCTATGCAAGCCTATAGGCTCGTATGCCGGCCCACAAGCCCATATGCCAGCCCATATGCACCATATAGACCCATACCTATAGCCTACATAGACTCCCCATGCAAGCCTATATACTATATGCACGGCCTATGGTAACTCCATATAGACGGGTAAACGGCGGTAGTAACTCGGACTCTCCGAGGAGAGAGGGTACTCCCTATATAACATACAGAACTAGATGAGGGTCTCAGAATGGCTGCAATAAATAGGTTTTTTTGCTATAACTTTTTCAAAAATTAATTTTTCCCGATTATTTTTTTTTGTGCAGTTGTACAAATGCGTGCTGCATGACCCAGTGTAATATCTCCGACCTAGCAAAATATTTCTTCGGACGAATTTCGAAAAAACTGAAACAAAAACCTGAAAGGAGGGTGAGTTACCCCCGCCGATGACCCGAGTACATAAAATCGCAGTTACATGGCCGATGGTGCAATACAGAACGCAGGCACGGCCTATGCTGGCATATAGGCTCCTATGCTACACTATAGGCGCATATGCACGCCTATATACGGCCCGTACGCACGGCCTATGCTGGTATATAGGCTCCTATGCTACACTATAGGCGCATATGCACGCCTATATACGGCCCGTACGCACGGCCTATGCTGGTATATAGGCTCCTATGCTGCACTATAGGCGCATATGCACGCCTATATACGGCCCGTACGCACGGCCTATGCTGGTATATAGGCTCCTATGCTACACTATAGGCGCCTATGCACGCCTATATACGGCCCGTACGCACGGCCTATGCTGGTATATAGGCTCCTATGCTACACTATAGGCGCCTATGCACGCCTATATACGGCCCGTACGCACGGCCTATGCTGGCATATAGGCTCCTATGCTACACTATAGGCGCATATGCACGCCTATATACGGCCCGTACGCACGGCCTATGCTGGCATATAGGCTCCTATGCTACACTATAGGCGCCTATGCACGCCTATATACGGCCCGTACGCACGGCCTATGCTGGTATATAGGCTCCTATGCTACACTATAGGCGCCTATGCACGCCTATATACGGCCCGTACGCACGGCCTATGCTGGTATATAGGCTCCTATGCTAAACTATAGGCGCATATGCACGCCTATATACGGCCCGTACGCACGGCCTATGCTGGTATATAGGCTCCTATGCTACACTATAGGCGCATATGCACGCCTATATACGGCCCGTACGCACGGCCTATGCTGGTATATAGGCTCCTATGCTGCACTATAGGCGCATATGCACGCCTATATACGGCCCGTACGCAGGGCCTATGCTGGTATATAGGCTCCTATGCTACACTATAGGCGCCTATGCACGCCTATATACGGCCCGTACGCACGGCCTATGCTGGTATATAGGCTCCTATGCTACACTATAGGCGCATATGCACGCCTATATACGGCCCGTACGCACGGCCTATGCTGGTATATAGGCTCCTATGCTACACTATAGGCGCCTATGCACGCCTATATACGGCCCGTACGCACGGCCTATGCTGGTATATAGGCTCCTATGCTACACTATAGGCGCCTATGCACGCCTATATACGGCCCGTACGCACGGCCTATGCTGGCATATAGGCTCCTATGCTACACTATAGGCGCATATGCACGCCTATATACGGCCCGTACGCACGGCCTATGCTGGCATATAGGCTCCTATGCTACACTATAGGCGCCTATGCACGCCTATATACGGCCCGTACGCACGGCCTATGCTGGTATATAGGCTCCTATGCTACACTATAGGCGCATATGCACGCCTATATACGGCCCGTACGCACGGCCTATGCTGGTATATAGGCTCCTATGCTACACTATAGGCGCATATGCACGCCTATATACGGCCCGTACGCACGGCCTATGCTGGCATATAGGCTCCTATGCTACACTATAGGCGCATATGCACGCCTATATACGGCCCGTACGCAGGGCCTATGCTGGTATATAGGCTCCTATGCTACACTATAGGCGCCTATGCACGCCTATATACGGCCCGTACGCACGGCCTATGCTGGTATATAGGCTCCTATGCTACACTATAGGCGCATATGCACGCCTATATACGGCCCGTACGCACGGCCTATGCTGGTATATAGGCTCCTATGCTACACTATAGGCGCATATGCACGCCTATATACGGCCCGTACGCACGGCCTATGCTGGTATATAGGCTCCTATGCTACACTATAGGCGCATATGCACGCCTATATACGGCCCGTACGCACGGCCTATGCTGGCATATAGGCTCCTATGCTACACTATAGGCGCATATGCACGCCTATATACGGCCCGTACGCACGGCCTATGCTGGTATATAGGCTCCTATGCTACACTATAGGCGCCTATGCACGCCTATATACGGCCCGTACGCACGGCCTATGCTGGTATATAGGCTCCTATGCTACACTATAGGCGCATATGCACGCCTATATACGGCCCGTACGCACGGCCTATGCTGGTATATAGGCTCCTATGCTGCACTATAGGCGCATATGCACGCCTATATACGGCCCGTACGCACGGCCTATGCTGGTATATAGGCTCCTATGCTACACTATAGGCGCCTATGCACGCCTATATACGGCCCGTACGCACGGCCTATGCTGGTATATAGGCTCCTATGCTACACTATAGGCGCCTATGCACGCCTATATACGGCCCGTACGCACGGCCTATGCTGGTATATAGGCTCCTATGCTACACTATAGGCGCCTATGCACGCCTATATACGGCCCGTACGCACGGCCTATGCTGGTATATAGGCTCCTATGCTACACTATAGGCGCATATGCACGCCTATATACGGCCCGTACGCACGGCCTATGCTGGTATATAGGCTCCTATGCTGCACTATAGGCGCATATGCACGCCTATATACGGCCCGTACGCACGGCCTATGCTGGTATATAGGCTCCTATGCTACACTATAGGCGCCTATGCACGCCTATATACGGCCCGTACGCACGGCCTATGCTGGTATATAGGCTCCTATGCTACACTATAGGCGCCTAT
>CANUEZ040000594.1:7500-15000 GCA_948099385.1 Fasciola hepatica | reverse complement strand
ACGGGCCGGTGATGCGCCTGCCGCTCGAAGCTTGGTAGTACCGCGCATGAGAAACGACAGGATCTCACCTCAGCCCAGACAAGCCGAGCCTTCACTTTCACTGCGCCTTTGGGTTTCGTAACGCCCAATGACTCGCGCACATGTTACTCTCCTTGGTCCGTGTTTCAAGACGGGTCAGGTGGATAGTCTACCACTACACCACAGACTGTGGGCCCTTTCAAAGTGCAACAAACGCAACCGCCGACCGAACGACACCGAGCCATCACCTGGCCTGCATTCACAAGCAACAAGGCAACCAGACCCAGAGCCGCCGGCGCGACAGGCACGCCCGCACGCACAACAAGCCGCCGTCTCCGACGTACCGCACAGAACCGAAGCAGTCGGCTATTACACCCGAAGCACGATAAATCGCACAACGGGCTACCTGCCATCCCGACCTAGCAAGGACACAAGGACCCTACCAAGCCGGTTTAACCGCAACAGCCAGACAGCAACGTCGGTCGTGGTGAACACTCTGAGAAAGTGCACTGGCAAGCAGGTCCGTCAGTACCCGGGCGCACAACACCTGATGAGTGATTCGCGCATCCCCACCGAAGCGGGGACCTGCAGCTAAGCAGACCCGAGCACACAACCAATATGACCAAGCTCATGCCATACTCACCAGCTGAATCCTCAGAGCTTGCAGTTCAACTCCACCTGTTTACCTCTGAACGGTTTCACGCACTGTTTACTCTCTCTTCAAAGTACTTTTCAACTTTCCCTCACGGTACTTGTTCGCTATCGGACTCGTGCTAGTATTTAGCCTTGGATGGAGTTTACCACCCGCTTTGGGCTGCATTCACAAACAACCCGACTCCAAGGTCTGCTCAGGAAGATACTGGCCATTCTGAATCTCCACCCCCACGGGCCTTTCACCCTCATTGGGCCATGTCCGAGTAACCTTACTCATTATAGGACTTAGGGTGGAGCAGCATCTTCGCGAGCTAACCTGAACACCACATTGCCTAGGGGCCAAATGACCACAGGCTTCGGTGCTGGGCTTTTCCCTGTTCACTCGCCGTTACTAAGGGAATCCTGGTTAGTTTCTTTTCCTCCGCTTAGTGATATGCTTAAGTTCAGCGGGTAATCACGTCTGAACCGAGGTCAGGAAGACAGACCACGAAGGGTACCGTCGCTATATGAAAATAGCATCAGACACATGACCAAGTTCAGCATCAAACCAATGACAAAGTGACAGTGACGGAACGTGCCTGGTATGGAATTATCCCAGAAATCATAAGTGTGCCGACTAGGGGATCGCCAAACACACTGACAACTGAGTACCAACCCGATTATTAAACCACGATTCCGCCACTGCACCTCACCACGGCTTTCTGCCAAGACAAGGGTGCATCCGGATACATTAGGGAAACGCCATAGATCTGGCACCTCACATGATTACTCATAGAGGAGATCACGCCAGCTGGCAAAACCCAAGCCACGACTTTTTGGGCGTCGTGATAGTTTATAAGCCGACCCTCGGACAGGCGTGGCCACAGGCTAACCCATGGCCGCAATATGCGTTCAAGATGTCGATGTTCAAAGCAGTATGCAGTTTGCATTAATTCACACAGTTGGCTGCGCTCTTCATCGACACACGAGCCGAGTGATCCACCGTTCAGAGTTGTACGTATGGTCAAAGACCAGGTTATCAGTCCAACCCGGGATAGGCACCGCCGGGCGACGTACGTGCAGTCCAGCCACAAGGACCGGGTGCATGCGAGGGCAATGGCAAAGAATGGCAAGCCATTCAGTACCACTTTAACAGTGTAAATGTAGTAATGAAACAGTTCATAGGGCGGGAGCAGGGCCGTAGCCCAAATCTCCTCTTTAAGCCTAGCACTACCAATCGTGGCAGTACAACCCGTTCTCCTGGCTTGGACAAGCGCCCCGAGAGACGCAAGCATACCATCGGAGTATCATACAGGTAGGCACCCCATCAGTGTTCGGATATGCTGTGACCTCAATGAGCCAGGCATAGCCGTCCGCAAATTTTTATCGCATGACATGACGGTCACACGTGTATCGCTTGTGTGAGAGTAGATTTTCAGGTAATGATCCTTCCGCAGGTTCACCTACGGAAACCTTGTTACGACTTTTACTTCCTCTAAATGATCAAGTTTGGTCGTCTTCTCAGCACCGGTCGAGCGGCCGAAGCCACTACAATGGCACCAATCCGAGGACCTTGCTAAACCATTCAATCGGTAGTAGCGACGGGCGGTGTGTACAAAGGGCAGGGACGTAATCAGCGCAAGCTTATGACTTGCACTTACCAGGAATTCCTCGTTCACGGGGAACAATTGCAAGCCCCGATCCCAGTCACGACGGTTATGATACAGTTTACCCAACCTGCTCAGGCCAGGATTCCAAACTCGCTGAAACCGTCATTGTAGCGCACGTGCGGCCCCGGACATCTAAGGGCATCACAGACCTGTTATTGCTCAATTTCGTGCGACTGAATACCGCTTGTCCCTCTAAGAAGTAAGTACCTGCGCCGCACCCGCCGGTCAACGTAACCACTACCCCACGAGGAGGCAATGGACAACGCAACCTGCACGAGCACAGAGGACAGGCATACTATTTAGCAGGCCAGAGTCTCGTTCGTTATCGGAATTAACCAGACAAATCGCTCCACCAACTAAGAACGGCCATGCACCACCAACCACCGAATCAAGAAAGAGCTATCAATCTGTCAATCCTCACAGTGTCCGGGCCGGGTGAGTTTTCCCGTGTTGAGTCGAATTAAGCCGCAGGCTCCACTCCTGGTGGTGCCCTTCCGTCAATTCCTTTAAGTTTCAGCTTTGCAACCATACTTCCCCCGGAGCCCAAAGACTTAAGGGTTTCCCGGGGACTGCCCGTGGGGACACATAAAGAACCACCACGGATCGTCAGTTGGCATCGTTTATGGTCAGAACTAGGACGGTATCTGATCGTCTTCGAACCTCTGACTTTCGCTCAAGATCAATGAAAACATCCTTGGCAAATGCTTTCGCTGTAGTTTGTCTGGCGGCGATCCAAGAATTTCACCTCTAACACCGCCATACAAATGCCCCCGTCTGTCCCTCTTAACCATTACTTCGGATCCGAAAACCAACAAAATAGAACCGAAGTCCTATTCCATTATTCCATGCAAGAATTTTCAGGCACAAAGGCCTGCTTTGAGCACTCAAATTTGTTCAAAGTAAACGTGCTGTCCGCCTCCGACACCCGATTAAAGGCACCAAGAAGCATGCCAACAGACTAGCAGGCAAGCCCACCAGTCACGCTGACACCTGTAAACAGACACAGCAGAAAGGAAGCACAACCACGAGACCGACTCGCAAGCTCAACCCGGCAGTAACCAGGCCAGACCCACGAGCGACGGCATGTAGCCATGCGACCCAGATCCAACTACGAGCTTTTTAACTGCAACAACTTTAATATACGCTTCTGGAGCTGGAGTTACCGCGGCTGCTGGCACCAGACTTGCCCTCCAGTTGATCCTCGTTAAAGGATTTAAATTGTACTCATTCGAATTACGGAGCCTCTAGTGAGTCCCGTATCCGTATTTTTCGTCACTACCTCCCCGTGCCGGGATTGGGTAATTTGCGTGCCTGCTGCCTTCCTTGGAAGTGGTAGCCGTTTCTCAGGCTCCCTCTCCGGAATCGAACCCTGATTCCCCGTTACCCGTTAGCACCATGGTAGGCAGGTCACCTACCATCGAAAATTGATAGGGCAGACATTTGAAAGATCCGTCGCCGACACAAGGCCGACTGCGATCAGTGAAGTTATCCAGAGTCATCACAGAATGCAACAGGGACGACCGAAGCCGCCCCCGGTTGGTTCTGTTCTAATAAATCCACCCGTTCCCTCGCGGGTCAGGGCATAGTGGCATGTATTAGCTCTAGAATTACTACAGTTATCCATGTAGTATGTACGATCCAAGGAACCATAGCTGATTTAATGAGCCATTCGCGGTTTCACCGTTTAAAGGTAGTAGTACTTAGACATGCATGGCTTAATCTCTGAGACAAGCATATGACTACTGGCAGGATCAACCAGATTATTCACAGTCCTCAACCCGTTCAGCCGAAGCCGTCGGGGCACAGGATCAAAATCAACGAGCTAGCCGCTGGACCGTGTCGCGGTTTCACGGAGCGTTAGCTTCACATGCGCACCACCACATGTTTTCACAGGAAGAGACGTTGCCCCGGGCGTCACATTCCCATTCATACAGCAGTTTCCTGCTAGCGAATATCGATCATGCACCACCAAAGCAACCTGCACCTGGTCGCCCGGCTTACAGGACAAGCCAATCGGATTAATCAGCTCAAGAGAGGCACGCCACACTCGAGAACGAATGACCAGCCCCGAAGAACCAGCCCTCCGCTAAGGAGCGAGCAGCCATCCCACTTCATATGCGAGGAAATTCACCCCACACCCAGTTACGAGCAACCGCGGCAGGGGCACGCCACCAAGGCGATATCCACCGGCACACGGAAACAGACGATCGCCGCACCAACCCAAGCCGTAGCCCGGGGTAGGTCAGTAAGAACACGGCAACATAGCAAGCTTCAGGATTGTCACCATCGAGCACGCAGGCCAGGGGCATCTATGCTACAATTAGGCCAAGCGACTGGATGTGACCGGTGGGCGTCACCCCACATATATCATGCAAAACTAGATGAGTTACAAACTGGATGATAAAAAATAACACTGAGATGAACTTGGAAAAAAATATGTGTGGACCTTTAGGCTCTATATAGACCAACGGGTCCATATAGAGTCAAATATATATGCGCATCATAGCCTATATGCACCATACAGGCCCATATCTATAGCCTATATAGACTCCCTATGCAAGCCTATAGGCTCGTATGCTGGACTATAGGCTCATATACCGGCCTGTATGCGCTGTATAAGCCCATACCTATAGCCTATACAGACTCCCTATGCAAGCCTATACACTACATACACGGCCTATTGCAACTCCATATAGACGGGTAAACGGCGGTGGTAACCTTGACTCTCTTATGGACCCGTATGCTGGCCTATAGGCCCATATACCAGCCTATATGCATTGTATAGGCCTATACCTATAGCCCATATGGACTCCCTATGCAAGCCTATAGGCTCGCATGCCGGCCCATGGGCTCGTATGCCGGCCCACAAGCCCATATGCCAGCCCATATGCACTGTATAGGCCCATACCTATAGCCTATATAGACTCCCTATGCAAGCCTATAGGCTCGTATGCTGGACTATAGGCTCATATACCGGCCTATATGCGCTGTATAAGCCCATACCTATAGCCTATACAGACTCCCTATGCAAGCCTATACACTACATACACGGCCTATTGCAACTCCATATAGACGGGTAAACGGCGGTGGTAACCTTGACTCTCTTATGGACCCGTATGCTGGCCTATAGGCCCATATACCAGCCTATATGCATTGTATAGGCCTATACCTATAGCCCATATGGACTCCCTATGCAAGCCTATAGGCTCGCATGCCGGCCCATGGGCTCGTATGCCGGCCCACAAGCCCATATGCCAGCCCATATGCACTGTATAGGCCCATACCTATAGCCTATATAGACTCCCTATGCAAGCCTATAGGCTCGTATGCCGGCCCACAAGCCCATATGCCAGCCCATATGCACCATATAGACCCATACCTATAGCCTACATAGACTCCCCATGCAAGCCTATATACTATATGCACGGCCTATGGTAACTCCATATAGACGGGTAAACGGCGGTAGTAACTCGGACTCTCCGAGGAGAGAGGGTACTCCCTATATAACATACAGAACTAGATGAGGGTCTCAGAATGGCTGCAATAAATAGGTTTTTTTGCTATAACTTTTTCAAAAATTAATTTTTCCCGATTATTTTTTTTTGTGCAGTTGTACAAATGCGTGCTGCATGACCCAGTGTAATATCTCCGACCTAGCAAAATATTTCTTCGGACGAATTTCGAAAAAACTGAAACAAAAACCTGAAAGGAGGGTGAGTTACCCCCGCCGATGACCCGAGTACATAAAATCGCAGTTACATGGCCGATGGTGCAATACAGAACGCAGGCACGGCCTATGCTGGCATATAGGCTCCTATGCTACACTATAGGCGCATATGCACGCCTATATACGGCCCGTACGCACGGCCTATGCTGGTATATAGGCTCCTATGCTACACTATAGGCGCATATGCACGCCTATATACGGCCCGTACGCACGGCCTATGCTGGTATATAGGCTCCTATGCTGCACTATAGGCGCATATGCACGCCTATATACGGCCCGTACGCACGGCCTATGCTGGTATATAGGCTCCTATGCTACACTATAGGCGCCTATGCACGCCTATATACGGCCCGTACGCACGGCCTATGCTGGTATATAGGCTCCTATGCTACACTATAGGCGCCTATGCACGCCTATATACGGCCCGTACGCACGGCCTATGCTGGCATATAGGCTCCTATGCTACACTATAGGCGCATATGCACGCCTATATACGGCCCGTACGCACGGCCTATGCTGGCATATAGGCTCCTATGCTACACTATAGGCGCCTATGCACGCCTATATACGGCCCGTACGCACGGCCTATGCTGGTATATAGGCTCCTATGCTACACTATAGGCGCATATGCACGCCTATATACGGCCCGTACGCACGGCCTATGCTGGTATATAGGCTCCTATGCTACACTATAGGCGCATATGCACGCCTATATACGGCCCGTACGCACGGCCTATGCTGGCATATAGGCTCCTATGCTACACTATAGGCGCATATGCACGCCTATATACGGCCCGTACGCAGGGCCTATGCTGGTATATAGGCTCCTATGCTACACTATAGGCGCCTATGCACGCCTATATACGGCCCGTACGCACGGCCTATGCTGGTATATAGGCTCCTATGCTACACTATAGGCGCATATGCACGCCTATATACGGCCCGTACGCACGGCCTATGCTGGTATATAGGCTCCTATGCTACACTATAGGCGCATATGCACGCCTATATACGGCCCGTACGCACGGCCTATGCTGGTATATAGGCTCCTATGCTACACTATAGGCGCCTATGCACGCCTATATACGGCCCGTACGCACGGCCTATGCTGGTATATAGGCTCCTATGCTACACTATAGGCGCCTATGCACGCCTATATACGGCCCGTACGCACGGCCTATGCTGGCATATAGGCTCCTATGCTACACTATAGGCGCATATGCACGCCTATATACGGCCCGTACGCACGGCCTATGCTGGCATATAGGCTCCTATGCTACACTATAGGCGCCTATGCACGCCTATATACGGCCCGTACGCACGGCCTATGCTGGTATATAGGCTCCTATGCTACACTATAGGCGCATATGCACGCCTATATACGGCCCGTACGCACGGCCTATGCTGGCATATAGGCTCCTATGCTACACTATAGGCGCATATGCACGCCTA
>CANUEZ040000594.1:0-2500 GCA_948099385.1 Fasciola hepatica | reverse complement strand
CGAGCCTTCACTTTCACTGCGCCTTTGGGTTTCGTAACGCCCAATGACTCGCGCACATGTTACTCTCCTTGGTCCGTGTTTCAAGACGGGTCAGGTGGATAGTCTACCACTACACCACAGACTGTGGGCCCTTTCAAAGTGCAACAAACGCAACCGCCGACCGAACGACACCGAGCCATCACCTGGCCTGCATTCACAAGCAACAAGGCAACCAGACCCAGAGCCGCCGGCGCGACAGGCACGCCCGCACGCACAACAAGCCGCCGTCTCCGACGTACCGCACAGAACCGAAGCAGTCGGCTATTACACCCGAAGCACGATAAATCGCACAACGGGCTACCTGCCATCCCGACCTAGCAAGGACACAAGGACCCTACCAAGCCGGTTTAACCGCAACAGCCAGACAGCAACGTCGGTCGTGGTGAACACTCTGAGAAAGTGCACTGGCAAGCAGGTCCGTCAGTACCCGGGCGCACAACACCTGATGAGTGATTCGCGCATCCCCACCGAAGCGGGGACCTGCAGCTAAGCAGACCCGAGCACACAACCAATATGACCAAGCTCATGCCATACTCACCAGCTGAATCCTCAGAGCTTGCAGTTCAACTCCACCTGTTTACCTCTGAACGGTTTCACGCACTGTTTACTCTCTCTTCAAAGTACTTTTCAACTTTCCCTCACGGTACTTGTTCGCTATCGGACTCGTGCTAGTATTTAGCCTTGGATGGAGTTTACCACCCGCTTTGGGCTGCATTCACAAACAACCCGACTCCAAGGTCTGCTCAGGAAGATACTGGCCATTCTGAATCTCCACCCCCACGGGCCTTTCACCCTCATTGGGCCATGTCCGAGTAACCTTACTCATTATAGGACTTAGGGTGGAGCAGCATCTTCGCGAGCTAACCTGAACACCACATTGCCTAGGGGCCAAATGACCACAGGCTTCGGTGCTGGGCTTTTCCCTGTTCACTCGCCGTTACTAAGGGAATCCTGGTTAGTTTCTTTTCCTCCGCTTAGTGATATGCTTAAGTTCAGCGGGTAATCACGTCTGAACCGAGGTCAGGAAGACAGACCACGAAGGGTACCGTCGCTATATGAAAATAGCATCAGACACATGACCAAGTTCAGCATCAAACCAATGACAAAGTGACAGTGACGGAACGTGCCTGGTATGGAATTATCCCAGAAATCATAAGTGTGCCGACTAGGGGATCGCCAAACACACTGACAACTGAGTACCAACCCGATTATTAAACCACGATTCCGCCACTGCACCTCACCACGGCTTTCTGCCAAGACAAGGGTGCATCCGGATACATTAGGGAAACGCCATAGATCTGGCACCTCACATGATTACTCATAGAGGAGATCACGCCAGCTGGCAAAACCCAAGCCACGACTTTTTGGGCGTCGTGATAGTTTATAAGCCGACCCTCGGACAGGCGTGGCCACAGGCTAACCATGGCCGCAATATGCGTTCAAGATGTCGATGTTCAAAGCAGTATGCAGTTTGCATTAATTCACACAGTTGGCTGCGCTCTTCATCGACACACGAGCCGAGTGATCCACCGTTCAGAGTTGTACGTATGGTCAAAGACCAGGTTATCAGTCCAACCCGGGATAGGCACCGCCGGGCGACGTACGTGCAGTCCAGCCACAAGGACCGGGTGCATGCGAGGGCAATGGCAAAGAATGGCAAGCCATTCAGTACCACTTTAACAGTGTAAATGTAGTAATGAAACAGTTCATAGGGCGGGAGCAGGGCCGTAGCCCAAATCTCCTCTTTAAGCCTAGCACTACCAATCGTGGCAGTACAACCCGTTCTCCTGGCTTGGACAAGCGCCCCGAGAGACGCAAGCATACCATCGGAGTATCATACAGGTAGGCACCCCATCAGTGTTCGGATATGCTGTGACCTCAATGAGCCAGGCATAGCCGTCCGCAAATTTTTATCGCATGACATGACGGTCACACGTGTATCGCTTGTGTGAGAGTAGATTTTCAGGTAATGATCCTTCCGCAGGTTCACCTACGGAAACCTTGTTACGACTTTTACTTCCTCTAAATGATCAAGTTTGGTCGTCTTCTCAGCACCGGTCGAGCGGCCGAAGCCACTACAATGGCACCAATCCGAGGACCTTGCTAAACCATTCAATCGGTAGTAGCGACGGGCGGTGTGTACAAAGGGCAGGGACGTAATCAGCGCAAGCTTATGACTTGCACTTACCAGGAATTCCTCGTTCACGGGGAACAATTGCAAGCCCCGATCCCAGTCACGACGGTTATGATACAGTTTACCCAACCTGCTCAGGCCAGGATTCCAAACTCGCTGAAACCGTCATTGTAGCGCACGTGCGGCCCCGGACATCTAAGGGCATCACAGACCTGTTATTGCTCAATTTCGTGCGACTGAATACCGCTTGTCCCTCTAAGAAGTAAGTACCTGCGCCGCACCCGCCGGTCAACGTAACCACTACCCCACGAGGAGGCAATGGACAAC
>CANUEZ040000592.1:0-29958 GCA_948099385.1 Fasciola hepatica | reverse complement strand
ATCTTCATTTCGATTGCTTACCGGCATTCAATTCTCTAACTTCTTCTTCTCCGTTTTTATTCTCTCGAATCCCGTTTGAACAATGTTGGCCAAAGCATCATTTTCACCCAGAACTGCAGTACTTAGAATATCATAACATTTGTTTACGCACCTTCTGATAACCCGTCACTCTTTAAGTATAAAGCTGAAACACAGGTCTTTTTGTGAATGGTCCTTTTCAATTAAGGCACACTGGATAGTGAAGTTCACCTTTTGCACTACATGCCATATCTGTTCAGGCAATGAAAAACGGTACTGGCATATACAAAATAGCTGACGTCTGGTAACCACACCAAGACGATTGCATTTGACACAGACAACTTTTGTATGAGTAAAATTCAAGTCAGATAGTTCGACTGACCCAATTGATGAATACCAGAATCAGATGCGAGGTGGAAAATACAGACTGAGTGAATGGTAAAAATTGGACAGTTCTGAATTGTACATAAAAGATCGCCGTATCATTGACAATCATATCAATTATAATAACACTACCCGGAGTTCATTATTAATGGGAGTATTTCTGGATATGAGAATGCAAGTGGGTTTTCCTTCTTATTATGAATGAATGAATGAATGAATGATGATCATTCATCTTACCTTCTCTTCATTAGGAAATAATGATGCAATATTTGAGGTTGGGGGTCGCGACCAATTAGAGGTTATCACTTGGGGAAGTGACCAGTGGAGATGGTGACGGTGTTCGACACCCCGGGACAAGGAAGTCTGGAGTCCAGCTCGTTAACCGTCCGACCACCACCGGTCACCAACTCATCTGTTCTATCCGGGGTTATTTCGAATCCCTACAAGATGTAGTGCCAATTTATCAAGACCCAACTGGGACTCCAACCCTGGAGTGATCATTGTAAGTCACACACACTAGGCTATCTGGGGTGTCTCTCAGCAGCGTTACTGAGATTAGTTCTACCTCAGGAGTCGAAAGTTATGCGGTTCACAGGCGTTTAAATGCAAAGCCAGCGACCAGCAAGTACTAATTAGTATGGTGCTGACGCGAAGCGGAACGTGGACAGCCACTCCGAAAAGCCTTGCGGTAACGTGTGTGTTTGTGTGTCTCACAACCATCCGACCCGGGTTCGGGTCCAAGTCCAGTCTCTGTGGATAACATGCACTGCAACTGATGAAGGCGAATAACAAGCAGGATAAGACAGCCGTACAACGATTGTATCATCATTGTCATTGGTACATTGAGATTCCCCACTGTATGACAAACCACAGTGAGTGGTAGATATTGACATGCACCTTGATTTTATTTGACTGGCCATCCTTGCGCAAAAGAAAGAAACATGTAACCAATGCCAAACTATTTCATAGAATTCATGTAAACGCATTCAGTTACTGAGGTCGACTCGGGTGGCCGACGAGCATAATTATTTCAGAGGGGAATGTTACCAGAAATTAGTGGCAGTCTTAGTCATACTATTACCACAAATATTAATATTACTACTGTTGTTATTATTAGTGGTAGCAATGGTAGTATTAAGGCATTGTTTCATGCTATCGATAGTACTGATACTGGCGAACTCCTGGGTGTGTGTATTCAGCAAAATCCTACCTAAATATTATCGTCAATTTTCTCAAAAATCTGACGTCGAACTGCAAGCAAGTTAAACTTCCTTGCTCTATAGGGGTTTATTGTTCCGTTATGTTAGTTCATAAAATCCTTCTTACATGAAAATCATCATGCTTTATTAACATGTATTTCCACGAGCTGACATCTGTTCGTTATTAATTTCCAGGATTCCATCACTCTAGAATCCATGACTGTTTAGGGCACGTTATCAGGAGCTGGATCGTACATCGCAGCAAAATCACAAAAAGATTACGAGATGAACCAAAAATATAACTTAGCAAAACGAGAAACAATGAGGTTTTCTGAGTTGTTTTTATCATTGTTTTATCTCCGAAGACATAAGGGGGAAGTTGGGTGTTATTAAACTCGGTGACACACCTCATTGATGCTGATGCCAAAACTCCAGCACCCCGGGGCATTTTATGATAGAATATAAACTTGGTACTATTACATGACTGCACAAAGATAAACTAGAAATTGTAGATTTCTTATCTCAAGACCTATCTTCTCACCTTGGTTACGTGAAATATATTGTGCATTTTGCTTATCATCAACGAGCGCCTCTCAAAAATCAGTCATTTTTGTCCTTAAAAAGTTCACCAGATGATCACGTATTTCGGACGTGAGTCAACTTACTTCTGCTCTAGCCACGCCTCAAAAGAAGTGGCCATATCGAGTAGTTCCATTGTGCATTGGGTAATTTCAACAACGTTTCTCGCTCGTGTACAAGAAAGCCAGTATTCTTGTGACCGCAGTGTCAGGTCTCGGACACAGCGCATCAATGCCCACGGGACTTGCTGGAGTTGTGGATTAAGCAGCAGTCGCAATTGGAGATCCATCGGTGAAGATGGTGGTACCTCGGAAACCATCGAGGCTACCACAGAAGAAACTCGACGCGCCTGAGTAGAATCCAGTGAGGCCCGCACGGATGAGTCACGTTGAGTTGCCGGCAGCTTTTCTATTTTTGTTGTGGGCCCCGTTGAAACTGATTTGGTGGTGACCGATTCAGCGTTTGTTGTTAGAAACGTCCTAAAGGGTCTCGGAGACTCAAGGTTCACTGGTGCAGGTTGATGGTGCGTGGTGGGAATTACTGACACCAGCTCCACGTCATCAACTATGATCAAATCTTCAATTTCATCACGACTGGAACTCACCGATCCTTCCGTAACGGTTCCCTTCACGGACTCACCGGGACTGGTATGCACGAGTGAATCCTCGACAGACTCACTAATGTCCAGCAAGAGAAAATCTTCGCCGTCGTCCCCAAATGAGAGCACATCATGCAGCACTGGTCTAGACGGAACATATGTTGCAATTTCGCTCTTCAAATGATTCAGTGTCAAAGGAAAATCTTGGAATTGCTTAGCTGCCTGAAAAGCGAAAAGAGACGAAACTTCCTGTCACATATTTCAAGGTTCATGCGTGTGTGTGTCACTTCATAAATGTGCATCGATAAATGTTCTGGAACTCATGGAGTAACGTTGTCACAACCTTACAATATTTTTGCGTAAAATTATTCTGATTTAACAGTGAGCAGAGAAAAAATGGCCAGGGTTGACATTTGCATTTATATCAACGCAGTAATAATGAGCATGAATTTGATTATTCAGTCACCCAAACCATCAGATGAAGACTGACTATGATCAAGTCCCATTTTCAAAGTCTGTTTATCTTATTTCAGTTTAACCAAAGCAAACAACGTCATCTGCATCAATACCCGGAGCATCACTAGTATTATCATCAGGACCGTGTTCAACGCCATATAACTGGTAACTGTTGTCAAGGCTGTTCCCAGCTCAGTCCCTTGTATGGAAATTTGCATTCCATTTATGGAGTACGTGTAAACTTGACTGTCTGCTTACACGATTCATGGCAGATGAATCCGTGGCAAAATTTACGCCGTATCATTGTTTGAGGGTATCACTAGATTAGCAGCTAGCTCACCGACTGCCTTTTCTAGCAGTTCAGTGCCATTTTCATGAGTCACGTGACACGCCAGAATCGCCTGTCCACAATCAAGTTCAGGGCTGGGGAGCACGGAATCAAGAACGACAGGGCAGAGGATTGACTGCATTGATCAACAAGCTGAGGAGAGAAACGTGTCAGGCTGTGCTTGGTCCCATCACCAGCCAATCAGGAAAGACATCCCCCAGTTTCATTCAGTAATTGGTTACGATCACCCCGCATCTTATATGAAAGTTATATTTCTTAATAATAAGTCAAAATGGTTCGGAAGCCAATTGATTTTCGTCCCAGAACTAGTGAGCTAACTCGGAACATACTGACTCAGGAAATCCAAAGAACAGCCCAAATTGAGCTACGGAATTCGGTACGAGAAGCAAAGTAGGAACGGAATTTGGACTGAATTTTACTTCCTAGTGGCCGACAACAGGGATTAAAAAACTACAAAATACGATTTAAGTGGTTTATCGCAAAATATTTATGAACGTACTACGCTTCGGGTGTTCGTTTGGTTAACCAGATCGAGAAACGGGTTTGTTTTGAAGCCGGATCAGAATTCCAGTCAGTGGGAAAACCTCTAACAGCTGTCTTATGGCGTAGAACATTTTTATTATGGTTTACCCACCCAGCCTGGCAACAGAACTATTTGAGGTGCATTCATTAGTCCGTTTCTCCGTGGATCGTTTTATTCTGACTGAACTGTAAAGGGGTGACCTTGCTAGTATTGCTTGTTGTTTTGATGATAGTCTCGACGTTACTGGTACCGATGGTTTCGTGTGTGGTTTACAATATTGATGCTGACCGTAGTGGTCGTGTTGGTGTGTTGGTATATCAGCTGTTGTTCTAACCGTTTTACAGTTAGATATTAGTTTTTCACTCCGTTAGTATTTTCAACGTCAAAGTCTGGCTGTCTTAAACTGCATACTCAAAAACACCGACCTCCGGGTGAGATGCAGCTCCCTAGATATCAGAACTGATCTACTTGGTCTATAGTCTCCCCGGATACTAAAGGTTTGGTTTGGTTTGGACCAACCCAGTCCTGCAGCGGCAACTTGCATTTTGAAAATGAAAAACGCATACCAAACATTGACAGCGCAGTCAGTCATGCCGTCTAGAAAAGCTTGCAACTTACCTGGAGCTCCACTTAGAAGGACAATGTTGTCCGCATTTCCAGGTTCTGACACTTTTCCACCCTCAAAAACTTCAATACCACGATCATCACCTGACAAAAGTGCGGTTTCTAGGATCATATCAATAACGAAGTTAAAAAAGAAAAGGAGAAAAGTGGCTGCACTGACATACGCCTCTTTTCGTAGTGAACTCGGATGAAAGATCAGAGTAAGCCAGGACTCGGCTTCAACTGTTCATGTAAAGGGACTTAGTGATGGAAAGGAATTTCTCTGATACACTATTCAGCAAGAGAAAGCGCCAGAAAAGTTTGCCGTCGACTGAGTTGAAATCAGTTTTAAGATCAAGAAAAACGGAGATAGTGGGCCTACGGAAAGTGCATCTCTCTCCTGAAATTTTTCGAAGAGTGAAGAATTGATCAACACAAATTCGACCAGGTCTAAACCCAGCTTGACTCTCGTGCGAGCATTTATCGCGACCGTTAGATGGACGATGGAGAACAATACCAGCGAGCAGTTTGGATTCGATGCTAACCAAAACTTTTTCCCTTGCGGTTTCCACAGGAGAATCTCATAAATGGGCGTGATCACCAGCTCCTGGGAAATCAATCCTTATCCCATACCAAACAGAGGAGTTTTTCAACTCCATTACCAGCGCTCTGCCACCGTCTTTGAAAACGGACGATCCAGCAGTTCTATGTTGTTTTCGGTAGCCCATCTCACGAAGAATCTTTGCTTCTGACGGAGCATTGGTATCTACAATTAGAGCTATAATCATCGTGTTACTTAGCAAACTAAGCCTTAGACGACGTCCAATAATGTTGCTAATATTTATGTAGGTGACCCACTGTGCAAGTTCAAATCCAAAGAATGATGGACCGTGTATCAGAAAATAAATTGAAACAACCCGTTTATCACAAATCAACGAGTCCCGTGATTCTGGAGGTCACCTTAGTGCAAGCCCAAAGGAGGTTAGATCGAATCTATGTTGAAACTGGATGGGTATTCATCGTGACTGAGGAAAAGTCATCCGATGAAAATCCAGATGCAATTGTGTTATCTACCCGGGCTTCTTTTGAAGAATATCCATTGGTGGAATGGATAAAAAGAATTGATGATCCTCGAATAGTAGCACTTTTGTCACTCACTTCCAACCTTCGAGTGTACCATGGAAACGCATTTTGATTCAGGCTTTGATAGAATGACCTCTCATTGCAGTGCACAACCAAACCACTGCTCTCACTGTTTTCACAGATTTTATCAGTACACTGTCTCCTGGGCGTATTCCGTTACAAAGGTGAGGTAATCATGGTTACTATGGCCTTCCCAAATTATCTTGGGACCTTCATATAAATTTGATATTCCCAAATTTAACCATTGCGGTACTATGAGTTGGCAAAGAAGCTCGTTTGCAATGTTTCATTAATAGACAATTTCAGTATATCATATACCAGTGGCGAACAATAAAATGGATTTAAGTGTAATCTTTATTTGTGTAGTATTGATGTTCAATCACAATTTAGCAGAGAAAAGGAGTAGAACAGCTGTGGACTCAATAATAAGCGCTTAGTAGGCTAGCGTTATTAAGGTTGTGTAACGAGCAGGCTGCCGGCGGCCATATTGTTGTTCCAATAGTGTAAGTGTTGGATCCAGTTGATTTACTTAGTGAGCCTCGGGCTCACGGAGTTCCCTCTGCTATATTTTGCCGATTGAACACATGCAGTTCCCTTTCAGAGGAAAACTGGCCCTTGCACTCTGCAAGTGTCGGAAAAGGGTTTATAAAGCATCATAAAATATTTGACTTGCATAGTGGACGCTTTATGCTGGATACAACGAGACTCAGGAACATAATTTTAGGGGAAAACTAAGTTTGGTTATGGAAACGGTTTTCTGACTTCTCATTACCTATTAGTGAATAAGATTCAGTGAAATTCAGGTAACGATCAAATCAACATATTTTTGTCCTCATGCAGAGCATATGACAAAAAGTTACTCTAATAAAATGCATATGGTGAATGTCACATTTTGCTGCAACACCCTCTTGCGATATCTTTTCGACACCAGGCATAACAATAAAATAATGGTTACATCCCAAAACCGGTATCAGGTTCCATGTTCTCCGGTGAACGGTTATGACAGAGACTTGTCAGTTCCGATATAGCCACAGAGGTTAAAGTGCCTGGCCTTGAACTGTCCGAGAAAATTAGTTCTACTTTTGTGGGGACTGCCGTGACAGTAGAAAGACACGGTTACGGAGCCGTTAGCACCAGTTAGGCAGGAGGGAATAATGCTTCCATCCCAAAAGTAGCCCACTAAAGACAAAATAAAACTATGGCGAAGATCATTCGGACCTACGCTATAGCCCAATAGAACAAAAGACATGGCACCATTTGTGAGCGCCAGGCCAAGAGGTCAATCGGAACGATAAGTTCATATTTTTATACATCTCGTTACGACGTTCATGTATGCAACGGTAAGACTTATTCATTGTTTAAAAGCTGAAAGTGACACAACACATCCAGGTTTGATTTTGAGCACAATTTTGATTGGTCTTGTGTATACTCTTCAGCTAACTTTCTGTGAAGACTGAAAATACAATCTAGAGAGAGGGTGACATCAGGAAACGGGTGACAAGGGAAAAAAAGAGGCAGAGTCGTACCATGCATCAGTAATAATCTACGGAGCGGAACTATCTCCAGTTCTTAACAAAAAGATTCGCATTCGTCTGTTTTACATTTCGTGGCCGATTTCCACCACACAGCTCAGTTATTCGCAGCAAATATCAAATCGTCTAAATCTAGGGTAAGACCTTGTGATCTGTTTTGCAAATTACAAATATGCCCACCCATCCACCCACCCACGCATCCATCGACAAACACACACACACATACACCCAATAATCCTCTAAATTTGCATACAAACTGTTCAGAGTTAATTGAATGCGGCAAGTAGTCTACGGTTAAAATCCGATTTTTCCAGGACAATTTTTACTCAGCTTAGAATACTCCTAATTCTAATGGTTCAAAGTTAATAAGATGTGCTGCAGACTGTGTATTGAAAAGAGTGTTTTTCGCAATCCGAGTATTGTTCTCCTTTAACTTGGGAGAGAAATGAGATCAGACGGAAACCCATCGCGGAAACTTGGCTGACTGATTAAGGGGTAAATTTGTCACGAAAGAAAATAAATGCCTGGTAAAACGAGTTTGTGAAATGATTTATGATATTATATCAACGCTGAACTCCCCAGTGAAAAGTATGCTAGTACAACCGTACAGCTTTTTCTTCCGTGAACTTTTTGAAAATGTCCACCATGCGCGTCCCAGGCACAAAGTAGTAATTTTTCTTATCGTTCTATTGGTACCGCTTGTGACTAGTAACTACTTACTACGTTTCATTGCAACATGACGGCCTTTGTCGTGTTATCCCAGATCAAATCCAATGAGGAGGGGATTTTCACTGGTTGATTATGCTCAGTAGTACAATTTTATTGCTAGTGGGTTCATGAAATGTAACTTACTGCGTTAAAAGTCTGTCTTCACTCAAATTTTACGTATTAAATTGGGTCTTATTTATAAATTAACTGAAATACGTGTACGTGAGCTTGCTAAAGCCTTACAAATTGAAACATAAATTATATTCAATGATCCATGTGTAGTTCACCTTTATGTCACATGACTATGAAATTTATGTGAGTAAATATTGCTATTCGTTTGCAAAATATCCGTGTGGCACCTCAGCTCAGCTAGTAAAGCTCATGGTTTCAAAAAGCGTCGGCTCCTTTTTACTCTCATGTCACATCATCCATTTTCGTGAGTTAAGGAGGCTGGACATTTTTCTCTGATGCCCACACAATCCGATCTATATACCACCAATTTGAGCACTACACAAGAAACATGGCAATAGACGCATAGAATCGTGCACGGAGTTTCTCCCAAACGATTCGAGCGTGCAACTCAGTATGCGTGGATTATGTTGTGCTCTCTTATCACTTGCTGGCACGCGATGACTTTTGACGAGCAACTCTACAGCAAACACATTTCTGAAAATGATACTGAACTCTAACTTTGAACAGCAAAGAGGATTACTAACTTCACCAGGCCTTATTCTTTGCGAACGAGTCACTGTTCTTTTGTTTGCTACTAAACTAAATTCATTAATCAGTTGAATCCTGATTAGAATTCTTTCATGTAATCTCTTTTGATGGTTTGAGCAAACTGACTGGTTAAAATGTAAGCTTAGACAATTCATGAATTGATATGTATACTAATGTTCGTACAAAGCGCATATCTCACACTAATAAGCAATTTGTCACTTCCGGGTTACGATGAGATGCTCTTTGTTGAAGAGTTCACTAAAGAATCACAAGTGTGATTTGGTGGTGGGTTATTCGCAGCTAACTTACAAAACGACTATGCTAATATATTCGAAAATAATTGGTGAAAATTAGATAAGGGTTAACAATACACCTATGAAGTGTGCAGTTATGCAGATAAATGGGCAGAGAAGTACCGGGTGCTCATACCTGATGCATGGTAGTAATCTCGAACCCGGTTGTGTGCTTCCGGGGAGATTTTGTCCACCCATCTCTACACCACCTACTTTCGAATTCAGTCCTTCCTTTTACGAAAAGAGGGAAAAGTTGTTGATGTACACGTTAGGATCTCTTCGTACAGCCTTCTACCCACAGAACTAAACTATTTAATGAAATAATCCTAATGGTAAAAGGCATTAGCCCCGGTGGAATTTTGGCTTACGCATGGTTGCTATTTACGATTCCGTTCAGCCCTCACTTTACAAGGAAAATTCACGAATGTATTAAGCAGCTCACCCGCCGGACCGCGATGAATAATTAATCCACACTCGTGGATATTTGGTTTGTGAACACCAGTTAATACACGGGGGAAGCCTATTAGAGATAGGGTCTTACTGCAACCGATCGGTACCTCGGGGAGTGGATCACGAAGCATGCTCAAATATAGGTCACTTAAAATATTCGAAATGGCGCTCCAACGAGAATGATTGACACTAGTACTCCATCCTGTTTAACAGTGAGACACTGGCTCTCATTTACTCACACAGTGGACGCAAAGCCGTAATACTGGTTACTATACAGTCACTCGGACAGCAAGGTTCTTCGTTCTGCTGAGGAGTCATCGGTCCGAATAACGAAGCCCAACTTTCAAGCCCAGAAGCTGATAAGCGTAGAAGTGAGGTTGCCATCTAACCAACCGGCCGACCAGCAAGTCAACTAGCAAACTGACTAACTGGCCACAGGTGTAGTCGATTGTGATCTGTTGAAACGTTTTCTCCGTCCTACTGTTTAATTAATGTACTTCGTTGGCATCGCTGGATGACATCAATGTAATGACTTTGCCCACATTACAGTTCACTCCATAGGGCGTTATAAATAGTTGAATGTGTGTGACTTTGGTTGCCAGGATAAAATCCTCTCAACAGTGAAAACCAAGAGTTTTCAGTGCATGGGAATATGAATAGACTGTTAAATGGAATCAAACTATCTTAAGTTATATTTTGAAAGGTTTCCCATTTAAAGAATTCAATAGAAACAGGATTTTAAGTCAATACTTTTTTGCAATTGTGTCTGAAGGAAAAGGTCTAGATAAGTTATGTTACAATTGGGAGACTACACGTTATCTCACAAATCCCGCAGAACATATTTGGAAACGCACAGCGGTACAAACTAGCTGGTATTCAGTGATTCCTAACCATACCAGTACATGACAATGTATGCGACAAAGCATATAAGGGATACATACAGTTAAAAATCAAAGTGTTAGGGATTCGTGTTCACACCTATTGTGGCACAGGTTTATTCGAAAACCGGGTGTGAACGGATGGTCACGTGCTCAGCGTATGAGCGTTTTCCGTACAGAGAATATCCAACTGAAGTTCAATGAGCACGTTCAAGGCCAGAAAGATGGTGTACCAATGGGATCTCTGCTGGGGTCACTATTTGCTGGTTTTTTATGACAAAATTAGAAAACGGCCAGGTACAACCATCGATCAGAAATCCTCAGTTGTACAAGGGGCATGTAGATGCCACTGCACGCATAGCTGAGCAGTTTGTCCACAGAGGTCAATCATTAAGCAGCTTCAGCTCGGTATTTCCGAACTTGCGCTTTACACTAGCATCAGAACCAGACAACTCGATAGCATTCTTACTTCTACCTCGTCGAGAAGATGAATCAGTACGGTGATCGGTATATCTGCTGATGAAGTTTTATACCGTTTGAGTTAAAATGAATCCTAATTACATGTCTGCCAGACAGTGTGAGAAAGACATGCACCGAAGATACCATAGAAGAAAGGCTCCTAACCTTGCACAATATCCTGATTCAAAATGGATGCCCGGAGCGTTTAATCGACCGGATGATGTAGATGGACGTAGACACTTAAAGGGAGAAGCTAGTTGAGAAGATGTTAACGTATATTGCTCTGCCATTTAAAGGTGACGCATTGGCAGATGTCGCGCACAGAATATTATGAAGCTTCATCAGCAAGATATTCTGTACTGATAGACCGCAAATTTTGTTCACATCTGGGACAGCAGTGCTTTTGAGGGTAATAGGAAATGTGCCTGATTCTACAGTCTCACTTTGTGTCTATTCATTCCCGAGGAAAAACGTATATCGGCAGCAAGACCAGACGCCTGTCTGAAAGATCCGTGAGCATCACCCAGCTTGGCTGAGGACTGGAGCAAATTATTCAATTACTAAAGCAATCGTTTCACACCCAGCCCAGACTAACCATAAGATGAACGTGGATCAAGCTGTTCATCCCCAGCAAAGGTTCCGAGATCGGTTACCCAGATCAGTGAGAAGTCGAGTCTTGGCCTCCACGGATACAGTCGGAATTTGACTTCACAACCCATCTTTGTGCGCTCAAAACCTTACCTTACCTTACTTACCAATCAATGACCAGATTACACCTTATGGGCGGTTTAAAATGCATCCTAACAGTGACAGTCACACTAAAGAAAAGACATTCCAGTTCGCATCCACGTGAACTATGGAACCGAGGTCACTAGCTTGCGCTTCGGGTAATTCCTTATAAGAATATTGCGATAGCGATGATAAGATACGATAAAACTAGGTTCTATCGGCAACCTCGTTAATAGCTTCAAAGTAAAATTGCAAAGGTTGATAGGTTAGGATTTCCAATAACGGATAAAGTCCAGCAGGAGAATATTTTTGAACAATCTCACTTCCTGTTGCAAGTAAGGATACAGTACTTCCGAATGGAACTAATATCAGGTGACATTAGGACTGCACTGAAAGACCAACAAAGGAAGGCACATATTGATTTCACTGAGGGATTCAAATCACAGAGACTGTGATTTTGCTGGTGAGTTTAGTTTGCAAGCAAATGCTCAGTAGGTGACGGGCTATGGGAGGACTAGAAAAAGTCATGTGAAGTGAAGAAATCTAGCATAAAACGTATCCCCCCGAATACCAAGATATAACACCGACCTAAATTATTGATTTAGATTGGAATAATTCATAATCGACCTTGTTGGAAAATCTTCATCGTCGTGGCTGCAAAATTTCCCAAAATCCAGAGGAAACACGTCATCTGGGTAGGTAATCGTTTTATGAGATATAGCTCCATGCCGTGTTTCGCAAGTTGTTTGTAAATATATTCAAGCAAAACAATATGTCTGTTCACTATTCAACTCGTCATGTTATGCGCGACTTTAAGGTTCGGTTCATGCAATTTCGTCCCAATAACCCGGATTTAAACATAATCAAAAAACGTGTTCTCTGTTTTCAAGGAAGAATTCAGCAGGCTACGCGAGCACTGTCCACCGGTGTCCAAAATGGAACCTGATAGGACAGGAAATAGAAAATGATTTCATTAGCAACTTGGTGGACTTCGTGCCGAAATATCCTGAGGAATCAAAGCAGCATAATTATTCGCCACTTCAAAACGGGCTACAAGAGTTATTGTCCCAGAGCTTCGCCACCATTTGTTAGTTATTTCGGGTATATAGTTTTGCATTTAGCTGTCATGGGCGAGAGCAAAATGTGAATATTCACGCTTTTCTGTATGAGTTTAGAGAGACCAGCTAACCAACAAATAAATAAACAAGCAAACAAATAAACTAATTACCAAACTAACTAACTAAGTAACTATCCAACTATCCAACTGCCTAAATACCAACCATCTTACGAAATACTTAACATAGACTGAGTCAATAAACAAATAACTAGCTCAGTCAACAAATAAACCAGCGTGAACCTCATTCATTTATACGTAAGAATAAATTTTAAATTATCCAGAAACTCTGCTCAGTGCAACTGAATGCTAACTTGGTTGGAAAACATTACTATCTTCTTCAAAACAGAACTGAGATGGTTACGTGGTAGAAACTACCGGAAAACGTCTCCAGCACAAACAAGTCAGCATTAATGCTTGCCAGAGAGTGTTGCTGTCTATACAAGATCGCGCAAACAGATCCCAGTTGCGCTCTCTCAACTGACATGACAAGCTTGCACTTACGTGTTCCAACTTTCGAAGTTCCGTTGTGAACTGAATTCTGTGCTCAAACGATAATCCCAATTCAGTTGTGGTCACTCCGGACATACCCATTACCAGTTCCATCTCAACTCGTTCATCTTCTCCACCCGAATCCCCATACAAAGGAGCAAGAGGAGTGGTAAAGCACAACTGATCACAACGTTTCTCCAAAGTGGGCAGTTCTAAGTCCTCGTAGATCCGTTCCAACCAACTGCCCGCCTCTTTCACAGCCAAACTGACATCAACCAAACGTTGCAGGATTAATAGTTGACGTGCTAGTTGTGCGGTCTGACACATCAAATTCTGGGCAGCCAGACGGACTGATCCCCATTTGGATTTCAGTGTTGTGACCAACAAAAAAGCTTGATCATCATCCAATTTGATGCTCAGTAATCCCAGGTTATAATGTCCTGATGTGGGATAAATTTGTCCACTCGGATTGTCATGGTCCGTTTGAACTAGGGGGACGACCGTTGTCTCTTCGGTTACAGGTCGCAGTTCATCTCGGATTGTTCGAAATTCGTCCTCGATTTCACAGATACTCGAACTGATTCGATCCAAGGTGCACAGTGGTTTCAAACAGCTCGTTGAATCCACGCCACTAGGTGCTTTTCCGAAACAGAGCTCCTCAGTTGATGCGAATCCGTATTCATCTGAATCCGTTGCAGGCTTTAGCGGCACAGATATGGACTCACTTTGTGCTGTCGTTAAACTGAGCCCATATCGGCTGAGTAACTCGTTTGCAACTAGGCGTTGCCGATTACATGCTTCACGAATCATCTGAAGTTGGGTATCATCAAGTTGAACCAGTAGGGTTGCATCAAAATGTGGAAGCTGGATGAAATCCAACTGTTTCTGAAAACAATCCGGAATGGAGATAACAGGAGATATGGCTCATAATCGTTTCTCTGTGCGACCAATTTATTAATCTTGCTCACATTCCACTTCGGTGAACAAGAAAACACGATTTTCATTAATGGTATGCATATAATTGCCTGATGTCATGCGAGAAGCATTTACATAAACGCACGTGAGCATCGCCGGACTTGGCCAAGCAGTGGAGATAGTTGCTTTCGCTATGTACAGGTTCACATGTTGTTACACTCAACCCATCCATGAGTGTGATCACAACGTTTCAAAAGTAAAAGGCCATCCAAAAAATAATAAATAGTAATGGTACTAATAATAGTAATAATCTATTACTTCCTTTCTATGTAATAATATACGTTGTGCAATTTAGTTCCGCAAGGGTACCGTGGCCAATCAAACGCTCTCTAGTGGGAATATCACCGGTGGTGGCAACAAATGAACCGGGGGATGTCAGGGTCCGAGTTCCACTAGAATGACCGTTGGCCTACTGCCGTGTAAGAAGGTCGGGGTTCTTCAAGTATTGTTTTAATCAAACCGTTCCAGGCTCTGACTTAAATAAGTCCTCCTTCAGAGTGTTTCAAAAGAAAGAACTGAAAGAATAGGCATTTCCTTTGATCTTAGCTTAACCTAAAGCTGTTCAAAAGTAGTTAAATATACTAACCAATATCAGCTTGCATATGTCGACCATATTATCTGTGAGTCTTCATGCATAAAACTACAATAATTGTCAGCGCCCGAGTCACCATGATCTCACAAGAAGATATTCATATCTAACTTGATGAATAGCACAGGCAATGCAAGCGAGGTTGTTAGCCCACATAGCGTGCTGTTGGACCGCAAAATGCTACCGTGACCACAACCATCCATTTGAATTTGCCACATAACTCGATGTCACATTCTGACTTGGATTGGTCACCTATTCCGTGTACCTTATAATTACTGACCCGTTCAGTTACCTTGTTTCTTCGCTCTCGACCTGATCTCGATCACTCACTATCTTCCATTTGACGAGGGTTTTGAAACAGCATCGATTGTCTGTTCATTGTGGCTGGTTCCCAAAAATTTCAGGATTATTTGACAGTGCAAGTAGTTGGGTGAACTTGCGTCCTCTGACTTCGAACTTCAAGTTCGTTCATCTGTGACCCACTCAATAACCAAACGTTATAGGTACCCCTTCTTCAAAAGCAATTCAATCCTCACGATTTTTAAGTAATTCCCATAGTACGACTAGAATTCGCCTCTTCTTTTTAGAACAAAAACGATTCGGTAACAAAGTAATGATCTCGACAACAAATGAATGTAATACACAAAGAAACAATCTGAGTGATTGATTATCCACTACAAATTCGTCGTAATCACCCATTAGAGTAGTCCGTTGCTGTTTGTCTATGGCATGATAAACTTTCCCCGTGGCAATTGTCCGATGGGCGCTACAACATGTAGTACTGGAAGCCAACCCGGACAAACTAAAAATGAACGTATCGGATTTCGAATACTGAATGCTCGTATTTAGTCTATACATCACGGTTTCTAACAAGCCAGCTGCCATGTTCGTATATACAAAATACTGATGAAGTATTCTGTATCAAATATACGTCAAATGAGACTCCGTCACTCTCCTTGTTCTGTCCAGTTCATTTTATACTTGGTCGGTAAGTGGAATATTGAAAAAAAATTTGTTATTACTATTATACTAATTCGACATTTCTGCATCGACTACAGTGACAAGACCACGTGAAACAAGTTTTCAGACTGAACACGTGACTTCCAGTAAGAAATGTAACCAATAGAAAGTATTTGAATGGCTGAAAGGTGGACAGTTTGTCTTGTAAAGGAGATGCGTTGAGAGATTAAGGTAAATTGTACGAACAAGAATCAGTATTACCGGTAGTACTGCTAGTGATAATTTTTGGAGTGGAATAGAAGTGAATACAAGTTTTCTACATACACATATGGCTATGTTTTCAACAGTTCACCAGATGACGAACGTCACACTGTTCCATTTCAGAATGAGAGACATTTCCTGTTTGTAATTATGACAATGGGAGATCCTTTTCAGTGACTGACGATTTAGATTAGGTCTTGATGACAGTCATTTCCTGTGCACCTAGCACAAAAGAGTACAAAGAACGAGAGATTCATATTTGTACACGGGAGATTTTTCGTGTTTTTCAGTAGTTCCTTGAAGATTTACTATTCTAGTCCAGATTCTCTTTTATGTTCTGCATGGTTTGTTCTTCTGAATGCCATCTGTTTGAATGATTATTGAGAAAAACCAATAGCTGAGAAAATCTCTAGCACCACTGATTTTGTGATAGTGATTATTGAAGAAGATAACAACCCAAGAACAAGCATGGAGAAAATAGAAATTGAAAAGACTGTGTTGATAGCCGGGGTTTTAGCGACCTCAAACAGATATATATGCTCACGGGCTTATCCTCAGATGGTAGACAGAGGAACGGCCTCCGAATTATTGGTTCATTGTGAATAAAGTAGGTTCAGGCTCACTGAATGAGCAGCGCCTGAGGTCGTGGCTGATCGCCGTTAGCCGTGGTACAGTCACTTACTACAGGCAACCTACACAGAACTGTTCACACGAATACTCTCTCTTGTGCCGTGTAAGGTGTGATCCTGTCCTCTTGAGGGTCAACTGAAAACGCGGTTTAGTATCGGCAAGAATGACTTGGAGATCCTCGGACTACCGACGGTCTACGGTCAGCGATAACAGAAGGAAAACTGGGTTACGGTTTGTTCTGAGCTCAAACCATCGCCACCCATGATGGGTGGTGATCAGCGACATCCATAGGGTTGACTTATTCACTAGCCGAAGAAAGTCGTATAGAAGTAAAACGGAATTAACAGTCAACCCAGTGGTCTTTCGGTGGCAGAAACCTCCAGTCCCCCAGACATATGAGGTTTGAATCCTGTCACTGCTGGTCACATTGGTGGTAGACAGAAAGTCACGGTGTCTTGGTCTTATACCTCTGAGTTTCGCAGTCATGTTTATTCGTTATTTTTATAATGCAGTGAGCCCTCGAGACCCTTGTATAAGCCTCCACCTTTGTACACTTGCATGAGCATGAGATAATACGAAACAGTTCAGTGTTTTTCTGTGCTTTCTTTACCACATTAAATAAAAACCGTTTTCAGCCTTCATAAGATTATCAAATTTCAAAAAATATAGGAAACATCTCAAATACGTTGAACTGATTGTAAAACTAAAAATCTGTCTTATGTCTTTACGCGGACTTGAGTACTTGATAGCTTGAACCGAGTCACTTGTCTTCTCAAGTTATGCAATAGTATCACAATGCTGTTTACATTACACACATTAATCGTTTAGTGTCTTTGCATAAAGACTTCTGTTTCGTTGTTTGTCAGGAAAGTACTGCGACAGTCAAGTAAAATAGTCTGAGTATCACGCAGTTACTTGTGAGTAGCATGTGAGATTTGCACCGCCGATGAGCTATAACAACAGCGAAACTCGAGTCTGGTGCTTCCGAGTGCAGGTGGGTCGGATGACCTGGGGTCTGTGCGGGGAAGGTGGAGTCCAAAGGAATCAACTAAACAAATACAGTATAACTCTTACAAATGGTGCCACAAACTCGAATGGCATCTAAGTTTTAAATTTTGACAAAGAAGCACACTTCATGCTTATGACTAATTGCCACAGAATTGATGAACCCTGCTATTAAGGAAGTCTACAACAGTCCTGGAGAAAACTGCAAAATTTGACTTTGAATCCGCATTCAATAAATCACATCAGAGCCTTAAGAGATCAGAATTGGAAGTGAGCTGCATAGCTCATTTATAGCTCTGTTAAACGACAACCGTGAATGGAACCCTCCTACGATTAATCTGTGGGCCGTTAATTGGACATCTCCATCGGAAACAGATATCATTATATATATATATATATATATATATATATATATATATATATATATATATATATACATATATATATATATATGAGGGGGGAGAGAGAGTGAGGGGGGGGAGGGAGAGAGAGGGAGAGAGAGAATGAGTGCATTGGCTTGGTGCATGATGCCAAATCAACCACAGGATCGAGAGGAATAAAGTACGACAATTAGTAGGAGAAGAATGTGATATCTGTTTTTTTTACAGCACACTACTGATGTTTTCTGTCATTTGCATTAGTCTTCTCGACAGTATAATACATCAGCGAGGCACGGGATTCCAAGAAACTTCACCCTTCGATAACTATGACCCCTTTGAGCTTGGCTGGGATAGTGAGAAGAACTAATCATGGCCGGTGCTGATGCTAGCTCCGTCATGTTCCTACCCCAAATCATGGACTGAACACCATGCCCCATCTTCCACACATGGCCAGCATGTGTGAATATGGCACGTAAAGAGTAACAGCACGCAATCATTCTCCTCGGTTCCAAGTTTCACTTTGGGAGCTCAGTAGACGTGCGTTTCCACCAATGATTCTTATCAAGACAGAATAAACAGCTGTACTTTGCTTCTTTATGGTTATCAACAGTGAACTGAAACTGACAATACATGATGAGGTATTCGGTCACACACAAACGTTTACCATTATTACAGGATGCAAACATTTCGTTCACTCTTGTCAATACCGTACGGGAAACATACGAATTCATACATAAAACGATACATAAAGTACACAGTGGAAAAACTGGGGAAATGTTTATCACAAATAAGTCAGAAATTCGTTTGGAGTGGTGTGAATAATGTCAGGAAAGCCACAAAAACAACCATTGTAGAGTCTGCCTTCCCCGCCATTAGTCGCACAATCACAAAAGAATTGTCCACTTGTTCGTGATAAATACTTTCCTCAATATTCCACTGTCTGTACTACGCACTGGATCACATATAAACTGAAATGCTCCACGTACGCAATCGACAATAGTGAACGAAATGCTTCTATCTCATGTGTATTCTTTCGATTATTATTGCCTGCATAAAGGGAATACAATATTTCAAGTTTTACAACACTATCTAAAGTATTTATTTTATTCCACAGTGATTTCCCTCAGAGAGTACTCCCGGAGAGCAGTGACCCCATCAGTGCGAACACACCATCCCGGTACCGACTGATTTCACAACTGAAACCCCTCAACAACGAACATCCCCTTCAAGCAAACACGGCGATTGGGTCGCATATCTACACACCGGTCAGAAAAACGACCCTCGATCTTGCGCTGAAGAATGCTCGTAGGCCCTTCTATGACAAGTTTCAAATATTGCACTTGGGTATATGTGTGTGCGGACATCGTAGGCCCTTTAGGTAGTTCACTGAAGGGTACTGGAATCATCTGAAAAATAGTCACTGAGTTCTCAGGAATTCCAAGTATGTTATCTGTTATGGTGTGCGCTCAGCTACCGCGTCGGATATCGACAACGATGGTGGTGGTCTTTACAAATCTACTCTAAGTATTCGATCTCATAGCAAGCAAGCCTGTTGGATTCACTTGATACAGTTATTGCAAATTTCACAGTCAAAAAGCTTTTAAAAGCTGAAAGTATGTTTCCACAAATTTAAGGTATCCAAGTGTACGTGAGGCGTGATCTGCGCATTGCTGTGCTACAGGAGAATTTTCTTACAAGAACTTCTGTGTTATTGTACAACTTGGATAATTCAGGAAGGAGGAATTATCTTCGAAAGTAACAGTTTTCATTCGAGTTTCACTGGTACAGTGGGTCAGGCACATTCACCAGCAGGACACATTGTAGTGTCATGGCTAACTGGTGATGGTCGCTCTCAGACATGTACTGACGGAGTTCCCTCTAAATCATCAGTAGGTCAAACGTGGTGAAGAACCCTGGCAACAACAAATTACTATCCAACACCATGAGTGAAGACCGCCGTGACAATGAAACTTTACTGCTATAGAGTGAATCACTTTAACCAACCCAGAGGCAAAGGCTGAAGAGGGTCGTATTTTTGGAAAAGATCAAAACAGACAGAACGAATCCTACCGATGAAATGTGGGTCAAATTGACATGGATGGTGGGTAGACGACCTAAGACGATGCCTGCATGAATGTGACCAAAATGAAACCGAAGTGCCCTCAAACCGTCTAGGTGCTGGGGAGTCGCTTTACCGAAGTTGGTACGGTGATTCCAATCTACCCCGGTGCAGTGCTAGTGTGAAAACGGACTGCTTGAGGACGGAATCGTGTAGCCTGCCATTTCGAGGTGCCTGACTCAGTCAGAACCGTCGTGTCTCCCAAGCTTTGGTATCACATAACAAAATGAGGGCAAACTGCCTTAGAGTCTATTCAGTTCTATCCCAAACGCGGATCGCTTTCTCACTGATGACGAACAATTTTCACAAAATACAAACCCTATAACTTTGTCTCATGAAACTTTCACGGACCTGTTCCGATTCTTTTCCGTGTTTCCAACCGACGCTTTGGTACCACAATTTGAGGGTGATTTTAAGCTGTCCTCTAGAACAAAATTATTCAACCCAAACTGTTTCCTTGAGGGACCAATTACATTTGAAACATGTCGTGACCCGTGGGAGCATTAAAAAACACAACCAGTAAACAATTCGGATTTTGTCCACTTTTTATAACTCCATGTGGTTGGTGAACTGAAGGGAGATGGATTGCAGACTAACGAGTATCTGTGTGCGCACATTCACTGGTCAGTCTGTTGTTCTTGGTCGACTATCTTCTTCCGTAAGCGCATGCGAGTGGGGTGGGGGCAGTGGAGTGAAGCGTGTGAATTTCGCAATAGAACCAAACGTCAGTGTAAACATGCCAACGAAAACAACAGGGGCAGCAACGACAATAACAACAAAAACAACAACAACAGTCGACAGGAACTCAACTCTTTTGGAAAACTTCGGATGAAGGAGAACAAAGCACGGACATACGTAAATGAGTTGGTGAAATACATCCGAGTTTCCTCTAGGGGGAACAACGAGAGTAGTGCAGGTTGACTGAGAAGTGGGAAAATCGGGCACAATGATGCACGGTGAGAAAATGACATGTATGATGACTGTGAGCAAAAAACGATCACAACAACCATTCAGTGACCCGAACAGGCGAGTCCTCGGAACACCGGTGACTGCAAAGATCAGTTAAGATCTGGGAATTTTAGAAGTGAAAATTTTGTGAGTAAATGTCCCATTGCTTGTACGCATTGTACAAACACACACAACGGATATGATGTCATCGGAACCATTTTCCTACGGTATTTCTTGTGGTTTATGACTTTGAGCCATTGTTGAAAATCCGTGCATCAACATATTTTGTGAAGTTCATGGGTAGATATAAATTATAACATCTGTTGCACGAGATAAGGCAAATTACATTTATATTGAAAGTGTAGATTTGATTGATGGCACGTTTTGTTGTTGGATTCTCTCTTGGTGAGAGCATCCAATGATTCTTGCGTGACCTTCGTAATGCACTATCCCAAAAGGACAACTACATGTAATGACTTCTAAGTTTGCATTCGTGTATGATACACAGCTGTCCTTTGAGTGATCATCCCCTCTGTTGGGAGCAACAGACTGGGTTCTGTAAAATGGTCGCGGTCGATCTTCACGTTGATCCTGGTTTTCGTGTGATAGCTGTGACGGTCAAAATGATTCAGCAAACGTTATCGGGCCCCATTCAATGACTCCAGTCTTCTAAGCGGTGGCACTCAGCATATTATACTACGGAAAATACGACTGTGTAGAGATGTGATCAGTGACGGCGATCATTAAATGAGTGTTGTGGTTGACCTCAAAAGAATTCTCAAAGCAAATTGTTTTCGACGAAAATAAACTATCCACATACAAATTCGACTGCTTGCTAAGTTTTCAATCCACAATTCAAACAAGAATCACAATTAGTTCGGTGTTTATGGAAAAAGTGGAGCACGGTGGCCGGCGGTATCGCGAAACGGTCATGAAAAGGAACATCTAATCTGAAAGTCCCGGGCTTAAACTTTGCGGCTGCCATCGGTCATTTTCCTTTAAGGCATCCGCTAAGTGGCGTCTGCTCTTTTATCAGATGTTTTGCGATTTATGCATTATACATAGAAAAGGAAGTGCAACCGCATTATCATTGTAATTATTATTGTGAGAGAGATTCTAATTAGTTGATGCTTCTTTCACCGTGGATTGCCCCTTAAAAGCAGGTTCACGAACCGATGAATCAGGGTTAAAAATCTTTATTTATTGGGCTTCCAAATTCCCATGTTCGTGTGTATTGTCGGAGAGGAGGGTGATCCGCTGCTTCCACTAGCAGTCCCTGTAACGGTTGAGTTACTCAATGTCAACAAAGCGTTGCGGCCGTTGGAATGTTTATTCATTAACGGATTATTGTCTCCTAATTGCCTGAAATATCCTAGAAAAGCTCCTATTGGACAGAGACTTTATTCCGGAAACCACATGTGGTTGGAAAAGGAAGCGTTACATTGATTCGACTTTTTCCAAATAGAAAAAATAAATTTTAGAACTCAGCGAGCTTACTAACGGAGGATTAACAGCGGCTTGACTCGGCTAAGAACACTACAAGGATTGGTATCGACTTTCCTTGAGAAGCTGTCGCCAATACCAAAAAGCTTTCCTTATAAACTTTTCTCACATTGTCGCCTTAAGTATCAGTTAAAATGTTCTTCCGTTTTTAACATAATCCATGCATTGAAAGCAGTTTCCACTTTGTGTGGTTTTTACTTACATACATATAAAACTTCATCACATATAAACAGTACCATGATAGCATAAACTGCTCATTATTTGAATACAGCGCAGAAACTGTTGCGTGACTCCTCACATAAATTCAATGATGAATCGATACAGAGTGAATCAGTCGCTTTTATTGGTGGTCTCTCGAACACGGAACGTCACGGAGATTGATGAGATAACAGAAGGAGGCATTTATCAAGCGGATCATATCGCCTAACAGCCTCAGACGAGAGGAAAAGATACGACTTACTCCCAGAAAACCCTCAACAGACAATGCGAACCTCAATAGCAAACAAGCAGACCTTAGCAGATTATAAGACACATAATGAGAAGGCCCGAGTTGAGAGCTGAAGATCAAAGTGCCAGTAGGAACTATTGTGAACAACTCCAATAGCCGAAGGCACTCAGCTAAAAAAAGAAGCCGAGATGCCGAGGTAGCATTGCTGGTGTAAAAATGAGCTACGTGAAAGATTGTGCATGCTTAGTCACTTGGGAATTATTTGATCCTACCCGTTTCGCCTTTTGGCAGCAAAAGGACACGGAACAAGCTAAATTTGTGATGGGATCAGTCAAGCTCACCATCATAAAAGTTAGTTACGCCTCGGAGATACAATTTCCGAAGATAACAAAAATGTTTATAACAAGTGACAGGTACCCAATCAGGCGAAAAACCAGGATTTCACGTGAAAATTGCAAGCGTAATCTTCAAGTGACCTGTGTTATAGCAGGGACAATAATAACAGTCTGATAAACGCCTCTGCATACGGCCAAATTAATTCACACTCTTATGCACCCTATCCTGGACGATTTGTGAGAAATCCTCGGACAGTTCATGAAAGACCAACCTGAATGTGGTAATGTGGTGGTTTTTCTAATGTACGGAGAAAACAGCCAATGTGACATCATTAATATCATCCAAAGCCTGATTTAGGTGCAGAAGTAAGTGATCATGGTGGAAAACAGCAACAACAGCAAGCTGGAAAAATCTCTCAACTCTTACCCACCAAAACTCCAACCCCCCATCTAGGATCGTTATAAGTTTTATCACCTCCACGTCATTGGACTGAATATTTTCAAGAATTTCTTACCCTTGATAACGTTTATGTGATCACCCAAATCTAACTACAGCGCACGGAAAGTAACTCAAAAGCTAAAACAAATTACGATAAAATATGAACCTACTCGAGATTGCTAAAAGTTACTACCCATAACCAGTGTTTATAGGCAGATTTTTATCGGCCCAAAGATCAAGCCGGTCAGTTTGTCCCATCCTTATCTGTACCTCCGTGGAGGAATTTACAAGGAAATAATCTTTCTAGATATGTTTAGCGCTATTTTACAGGTCTTTTTTGTCAAAACCCAGGAAACATTACTACCTTAATAAAATGTTTGGGTTTTCTGCCCGCCACCCCTTTTTGCAACATCATTTTATTCGTGAGAAATGCAGAACAAGCTTTTTCGTTTAAGGTTGAGTTCTCGGCAACATCTTTCAAAAAATAACACGAAAAGTTTTGGGAAAATTTGAGTGCACTTTTCTCCGTCGCATCGCAAAAAATAAATCGGATGTTTAATAGATCGCGCTCCTTTGGGCTTGATTTTAAGGCAAGGTATTCCAAGAAAGAGTCAACCGTTATTCTTCTCATGAATCTAGCATCAACCGCGAATCATTCAATAAACCACCAGTGATGCTGTTTTATCTATTTATACTGCTTATGCCTCGTCCTGCTCAGAAGAAACACAACCGACACTTCCACAGAAGAACGTGCTCCTGGCAGGATTGTAATGAATGACTCTAGTGGTAAAACCCCCCATATGAAGAACTTTATTCTATTGACTTACAAAATTATTCATATTTGGCTGTTCATTAAATTTCGGCTGTCAAACTTCGGTCAGTTTATTTGTGTTATTCAAGATCACACAATTTCAACTTCACACATGATACTAAAGAGCTTACGTGAAAAACATCCTGTCATAGAGATTTTGATATTTCCAATCTCTTTCTGGCACTGTATGAGAAAATTTGCGAAAGTATTGTTCAAAAAGAGGAAATTATTTTTTCACTTAAATTTCGAGAGTACTTGAATACTATAAGCAAGTGTTCGTTGTTGGGATACACAAAGTGGTCGGAAAACCTGTTCCCCATTTAGGGTGCTAGTTCCATCTTTTTGACCGCCATCAACGAAGCAAAATCTGAGTTCCGATAAAACGACCAAATTAGAAATCCCGTGACACATTTGGCTAAGCAAGCAAAAAGTGTGGATGATTATTCCGCGCTTGAAGTAAAATACCAAATGTCAGCTTGTCAACCGAGGCTTAGTATCGTTAGATCACATTTATGATTTCCTAGTTCACTTACAAATATAAACATTGAGGTAATCTGTTTGTCCAAACCGTTCATTTTTAATTACGATCAATAATGATGACAACAGAAATACTACAACAGGTGTTCACCTATTAGCACTTGTTCTTCAGATTTTGTACAATACACATTTTTTGCATGTTTGAATAGGTGGTGGCCAAACTGCACTAGTTAGTGGCTAAACTGGAGCCCAGTGGTTAGATTGTATTCACAAAAGATTTCATCAGTTCCAAGAGTTCATGATGGCTGAGATTGATAGCTTGTTTGCACATGTTTCAACACCAGTCTAGATTATTTCATCAGCGCTCAGTGATGTATTTCGGCCATTGTTTATGTGAACTTATTCAATGTCATCACACTACACACGGCAACACTTGTTAGGAATCGTTGGCTGCTATAATCGCACTCGAACCTGGAACGAATCTTTGACAGTCACACACGTAACCTTTGAACTATCTGGGCTGGTTCTCCATTGTTTGTTCCGTGTCAAGGCTGCTGAATACAGCGCCGATTTTTCACGGTCTTTCTGAATGGTCAAAAACCCAACGGGTGGAGATTGATCGACTTCAATGATGATGGATTCCGAAAATCTGTTTCAGCAGTTGGAGGTTCAAATAATGAACGAATTACACCCACATGTATTGTGAACGCTCAACATATCTATAGAAACCCAAAGCATCGTTCATTGTGAAGCTGTCTCATATGACCCGTTAGCTGTCATCAGCTAGAATACATGTCCACTGAATTCTAGCTACAGCTACCTGCTGTATGTAAACCTCAATACTCTATCAAAATCACAAGCCTTCACAATTATTCCAGTCCAATTTTAAGTCGGTGGACATGCACTATATATCATTCCTAATCCACATGCAACTAGTTGTAGCACTAACATCTCACTAAATTATCATTCCTTGGTATTGTTTGACATTTGAGATAATGGACAAGAAAACAACAAGGTGCTTTCGCTTTGGTCGAACTGGGCATTGATTCATACGCGTACAGTCAAGATCTACATTAATTGTCCGAACAAAGAACAGGGAGATTCTCATGTGAAACATGAACTAAACTGTTAGATGGCGAATTACATAACAATAAGAAGAGTAGAAAACAGAGGTTTTTTACATGTCAGGTGGGATTTGCTGAATGTGGATAAGTTCGGTTTTCACCAAATCCAACACGTTAGTAGTTGATTGTTGTTTTTTATGTTTATTTGGGCGTTATCTACCGAGGTGAGCAAGTCTTAAGCTCTTCCTACTCCCAGTTGTTTATAAACCACTGTTGATAAAATTCCTTATATTCAAAAAGAAACGCCTTTGTTTGTTAGACAATTGATCAACTCTTTGGGTGAGTAACTGAAATTAGACATATCACCCTTTTCATCTACACGTTTTTCCCACGAACGTATGTTTATACAAGGCTAAACTTTGCGTTGTCGCAAAGTCTTAGCAGCCCTACACGGGTCAAGCATTTGTATAGCCATATGTGAATCTTTACAGGTGCTCTAGTGTGTATTAGAACAAAAGATGCGAACATCATGATAAGACAGTGACACGCAGCAAGATAATCTTGGCTGTTGTCTGTCTGGTTTGCTTTGTAGATAAACGATACCACCCACGAACGCGAACACATACGTACATATTAACAGTGTGGGAAGAAAAATCATACTAATCATTCATATGCTTCAAGGCATCTGTCGATGACATCCGGTGAATTTAACCATAGTGTGAGGTGCGTCAAATCAGAGGATCTGCGTATTTTGTACTCACACTCCTTGCCACGTCTGTGGTCGTAGTTACACGAATGATCATTCGTTGACTTATTGCAAATTGAAAATTGTGTTCCAACTCATTTACGAACACAGGTGAGCATAAATAAGGGTGAATTAAGGGCACGATATGCATTAGATAAGGATCATTTTCATTTTCTGAACAGAACAAAGCACTCGATTTGGGACTATTGCTCTAACAGAAAGACGCAGCTACGAAGTCAGTCGGATCAGTCAACACAAGGGTCCTAGACGGAAAAAACGTCTACGAGAATTAGGATTTCAAGGTGAAACATAAATTCAGCTAACTAAAAATGACTCAGATTGTAGGCTTTCGGTAGAAATATTGATCGAGACAATCGAGCCTATACAACAAGAATGGTCGGCAGAAGGACAAGTTTAATACCCGCAGATGGATATCAAAATAATGGCCGTAATGCGCGAGTAGCAAGTAGATCGATTTGGGTGGGGTTTGGATGTGAACAGGAGGAACTAATTAAAGGGCTGCAGATGTCATGTTGTTTGGAATTGTACGGTTCAGTTGAGACAACTAATTCTTCCAAGATTTTCTCTGGCGTTACAGTGAGTAATTGTAAAATTAATTGGTTAATGAGCTGCAGGGTTTTTCAACATCTATCTCCACCATTCGCGACACTGATCCAAGTGAATATATTCTGCAATGACCAGATCTAATGCGCTGAATGAAGTGAATGACTAATTTGGATGTCTTCAGGAGCTAAGCTGTTTTCCGTGCTCGGTCGATTATTTCCTAATTATTGCTTTCAATACCATACGATTTTGGGGACCGCTAACTTTACCAATTCCATTTCTAATTTTTGATGTTGTTTCTGATCGGTCAGGTGGAAATACGCTTTAAAATCAGCATTTCTTCTGTGCCTAATGAGTGACCTATAGCTATCCATTCCGGGCCATATTAACCACCATAGTGTACAAAAATTTCCTACCACGGTGACTCAGAAACCAAACAAACGCCAACACGCAAACGTCATTTAACTTATTTTACCAGCAACTCACCTCGTTTTGGTTGACCGGGAATGGATGTTCATATTTTAGGAAAGTTAGGTCCAAGCATCTCAGAGAAATCACAGTGTTTTGGAAAATAATCCCGAATTAAGAAGGTCCTTCTCATTATCAGCGCTAAATATTTCTCAAGAAACGGTATTTTTGCGGTTAAACACGCGGTGCAAAGTGATTTCCACGACAATTGTAACTACTGAATGTAGTTCAGAAGCCGTAACGGCGACAAAATGATAATTATAATCGGTTTATGTTTCGTTGAGGACCCCAATCCAATCCTTTGTTTCAGCAGTCTTATCTACTTGGCAATTGGATCCCAACCGAACACAGGAATGTGACCCGAGCTTCCACATAGAAGCTCCTTCTTCTGGTGTGTCTCAATATACCTGGTTTTTTGTCTTCAGTGTTGTGGTTGTTGATCGGTTCTCTGGATTCAGCCTATGAGTCCCACGCGAGCAATGGGAAAGCAATGGCAAAGCAGAACAGCATCTTGTTACCTGGGAGCTGCCAAATGTTGATGCACGATAGTCGAACAGTGAAGCGCGTTCACTTTACCCACCGTCAAGAGGGTTTTCAAGTAAATCAGTCCTCAGCTAACAGCGCACAGTCCTTGGGGTCCTCAGTGCAAATTTTGTTTCTAAGTGCTCATGGAGTCTTGGTCTGGGTGTGAATCCAACGGAGAGCACACTCCAACATAAGGCACTGATTTTCGTAACATGATTGGACGTAAGTGCAATGGAAGGAATGTAACCCCTTAGTCTGGAAGGCTCACTGAACTAGTACGGATAACCAGCAACCTGACTCCGAATCTTGGGTTGCAGAACCGTATGAAGTCCTAAGAAATCAGGTGTGGTAACCAATCTTGTAACAATGTGTGGTAAGGCACGGTTACTACTCGTATAAGTGACAAGTTGCTCACTAACCGAAGACCGTTATGAACACCGGAGTGACAGTGAACTAGATGATGAACAGCAGACTAAACACAATAAAAGAAAGCAAGACGCAGAAATAGCTTGAAAGCATTCCCAGACCGAATAAAGATCTGGATGGAATGAACAGGGTAGCTTTGATGAAAATTCATATTTCTACTATGATTGATTGATTCTGGTCTAATTTAACTATCTGGTTTTAACGAAGAAATCATTATTCATCTAGTTTTACAGATTATGGCAAGTGGATTGAAGTCTGTTTCTAAAGTAACCCGTGATAGTTTGGTCCGAACTCCTGATCTCTCTGGTGGCAAGGGAAAGCTCTACACAATTCGACAACCATCAGCTCAAACCAGACTCATAGAAGTGTACTAACGCATCACGCTGCCAATAAGAGCATCGATCGTTCGGGTACCCGTTATTGCAATCTATGGCCATACATTTCCTTGTAATTTATTCTTGTCTTGACTAGACTACATAACCTAACCCAAACAGCTCAATCGAAAGGGTTTGGAAATACTAAGTGGTAAAAAATAATTAATGAAAAAAACACTTTATTCTTCCATTCTAGAGAGTAAATCACGTGGTAATGACTGGAGGCGATTAAACGAATAACATCACGAATTTAGATCCCTATGGTTGCAGGTTTGAATAGTGACACAGTCGGATAACTTCTCCTACCGTTGGTGATGAATTTCATTACAGTTAAATCATAAATAAGACTGAAAGGTAGCAACTCCTGCTCTGCGCAGTAAAAAATCGAGCAATTTTTATGATATGAATTATTACATTTATCACTGATAATAATCCACTGTCTCAAGAATCAGCAACTGTGTGCCCCATGACAGGGTTGCATTGGTTTCGTTGCTTTTAGACACTTTCGCCCCAAAAATTCTTCCAACTTTCCCAATTATTTAGAGATGATTTATCTTTCCTGAACCACCGGCACCAGGAATCATCATTTTTGGGGTTTTATGCACTCTTTGGAAGAAGCTACTCAGTGGTTTTTCTGGGACGTGGTTAAGAAGTTGGAACAGCTAGAGTAGAACCAACATAATAA
>CANUEZ040000591.1:0-29975 GCA_948099385.1 Fasciola hepatica | reverse complement strand
TACTCCTCTGCCCACTCGTCTTCATACTTGTACACTCCGATGTTATATGTTCACTAGAATCTAATTTGAAGCGTCTGGAGTGTGAATGGATACTCTTTATTGAGGAGCCCACAAATGAATCACAACTGTGATTTCTCATAGTTATTCGTGTCTGGGTCACTGCTAACCCAACGAACAACGAGGCTGCATGTGCAAGCGCTCATATTGATAGTAAGTAGTATGTTAACGTGTGGACAAAATTTCCCCGGAAGCACACGACCGGTTTCGCGGTTGTTGCCGCTCATCAGGTATGCGTACCCGGTACTCCTCTGCCCACTCGTCTTCATACTTGTACACTCCGATGTTATATGTTCACTAGAATCTAATTTGAAGCGTCTGGAGTGTGAATGGATACTCTTCATTGAAGAGCCCACAAATGAATCAGAACTGTGATTTCTCATAGTTATTCGTGTCTGGGTCACTGCTAACCCAACGAACAACGAGGCTGCATGTGCAAGCGCTCATATTGATAGTAAGTTGTATGTTAACGTGTGGACAAAATTTCCCCGGAAGCACACGACCGGTTTCGCGGTTGTTGCCGCTCATCAGGTATGCGTACCCGGTACTCCTCTGCCCACTCGTCTTCATACTTGTACACTCCGATGTTATATGTTCACTAGAATCTAATTTGAAGCGTCTGGAGTGTGAATGGATACTCTTCATTGAAGAGCCCACAAATGAATCACAACTGTGATTTCTCATAGTTATTCGTGTCTGGGTCACTGCTAACCCAACGAACAACGAGGCTGCATGTGCAAGCGCTCATATTGATAGTAAGTAGTATGTTAACGTGTGGACAAAATTTCCCCGGAAGCACACGACCGGTTTCGCGGTTGTTGCCGCTCATCAGGTATGCGTACCCGGTACTCCTCTGCCCACTCGTCTTCATACTTGTACACTCCGATGTTATATGTTCACTAGAATCTAATTTAAAGCGTCTGGAGTGTGAATGGATACTCTTTATTGAAGAGCCCACAAATGAATCAGAACTGTGATTTCTCATAGTTATTCGTGTCTGGGTCACTGCTAACCCAACGAACAACGAGGCTGCATGTGCAAGCGCTCATATTGATAGTAAGTAGTATGTTAACGTGTGGACAAAATTTCCCCGGAAGCACACGACCGGTTTCGCGGTTGTTGCCGCTCATCAGGTATGCGTACCCGGTACTCCTCTGCCAACTCGTCTTCATACTTGTACACTCCGATGTTATATGTTCACTAGAATCTAATTTGAAGCGTCTGGAGTGTGAATGGATACTCTTCATTGAAGAGCCCACAAATGAATCACAACTGTGATTTCTCATAGTTATTCGTGTCTGGGTCACTGCTAACCCAACGAACAACGAGGCTGCATGTGCAAGCGCTCATATTGATAGTAAGTAGTATGTTAACGTGTGGACAAAATTTCCCCGGAAGCACACGACCGGTTTCGCGGTTGTTGCCGCTCATCAGGTATGCGTACCCGGTACTCCTCTGCCCACTCGTCTTCATACTTGTACACTCCGATGTTATATGTTCACTAGAATCTAATTTGAAGCGTCTGGAGTGTGAATGGATACTCTTTATTGAGGAGCCCACAAATGAATCAGAACTGTGATTTCTCATAGTTATTCGTGTCTGGGTCACTGCTAACCCAACGAACAACGAGGCTGCATGTGCAAGCGCTCATATTGATAGTAAGTAGTATGTTAACGTGTGGACAAAATTTCTCCGGAAGCACACGACCGGTTTCGCGGTTGTTGCCGCTCATCAGGTATGCGTACCCGGTACTCCTCTGCCCACTCGTCTTCATACTTGTACACTCCGATGTTATATGTTCACTAGAATCTAATTTGAAGCGTCTGGAGTGTGAATGGATACTCTTCATTGAAGAGCCCACAAATGAATCACAACTGTGATTTCTCATAGTTATTCGTGTCTGGGTCACTGCTAACCCAACGAACAACGAGGCTGCATGTGCAAGCGCTCATATTGATAGTAAGTAGTATGTTAACGTGTGGACAAAATTTCCCCGGAAGCACACGACCGGTTTTGCGGTTGTTGCCGCTCATCAGGTATGCGTACCCGGTACTCCTCTGCCCACTCGTCTTCATACTTGTACCCTCCGATGTTATATGTTCACTAGAATCTAATTTGAAGCGTCTGGAGTGTGAATGGATACTCTTCATTGAAGAGCCCACAAATGAATCACAACTGTGATTTCTCATAGTTATTCGTGTCTGGGTCACTGCTAACCCAACGAACAACGAGGCTGCATGTGCAAGCGCTCATATTGATAGTAAGTAGTATGTTAACGTGTGGACAAAATTTCCCCGGAAGCACACGACGGTTTCGCGGTTGTTGCCGCTCATCAGGTATGCGTATCCGGTACTCCTCTGCCCACTCGTCTTCATACTTGTACACTCCGATGTTATATGTTCACTAGAATCTAATTTGAAGCGTCTGGAGTGTGAATGGATACTCTTCATTAAGAGCCCACAAATGAATCAGAACTGTGATTTCTCATAGTTATTCGTGTCTGGGTCACTGCTAACCCAACGAACAACGAGGCTGCATGTGCAAGCGCTCATATGATAGTAAGTAGTATGTTAACGTGTGGACAAAATTTCCCCGGAAGCACACGACCGGTTTCGCGGTTGTTGCCGCTCATCAGGTATGCGTACCCGGTACTCCTCTGCCCACTCGTCTTCATACTTGTACACTCGATGTTATATGTTCACTAGAATCTAATTTGAAGCGTCTGGAGTGTGAATGGATACTCTTCATTGAAGAGCCCACAAATGAATCACAACTGTGATTTCTCATAGTTATTCGTGTCTGGGTCACTGCTAACCCAACGAACAACGAGGCTGCATGTGCAAGCGCTCATATTGATAGTAAGTTGTATGTTAATGTGTGGACAAAATTTCCCCGGAAGCACACGACCGGTTTCGCGGTTGTTGCCGCTCATCAGGTGTGCGTACCCGGTACTCCTCTGCCCACTCGTCTTCATACTTGTACACTCCGATGTTATATGTTCACTAGAATCTAATTTGAAGCGTCTGGAGTGTGAATGGATACTCTTCATTGAAGAGCCCACAAATGAATCACAACTGTGATTTCTCATAGTTATTCGTGTCTGGGTCACTGCTAACCCAACGAACAACGAGGCTGCATGTGCAAGCGCTCATATTGATAGTAAGTAGTATGTTAACGTGTGGACAAAATATCCCCGGAAGCACACGACCGGTTTTGCGGTTGTTGCCGCTCATCAGGTATGCGTACCCGGTACTCCTCTGCCCACTCGTCTTCATACTTGTACACTCCGATGTTATATGTTCACTAGAATCTAATTTGAAGCGTCTGGAGTGTGAATGGATACTCTTTATTGAGGAGCCCACAAATGAATCACAACTGTGATTTCTCATAGTTATTCGTGTCTGGGTCACTGCTAACCCAACGAACAACGAGGCTGCATGTGCAAGCGCTCATATTGATAGTAAGTTGTATGTTAATGTGTGGACAAAATTTCCCCGGAAGCACACGACCGGTTTCGCGGTTGTTGCCGCTCATCAGGTGTGCGTACCCGGTACTCCTCTGCCCACTCGTCTTCATACTTGTACACTCCGATGTTATATGTTCACTAGAATCTAATTTGAAGCGTCTGGAGTGTGAATGGATTACTCTTCATTGAAGAGCCCACAAATGAATCACAACTGTGATTTCTCATAGTTATTCGTGTCTGGGTCACTGCTAACCCAACGAACAACGAGGCTGCATGTGCAAGCGCTCATATTGATAGTAAGTAGTATGTTAACGTGTGGACAAAATATCCCCGGAAGCACACGACCGGTTTTGCGGTTGTTGCCGCTCATCAGGTATGCGTACCCGGTACTCCTCTGCCCACTCGTCTTCATACTTGTACACTCCGATGTTATATGTTCACTAGAATCTAATTTGAAGCGTCTGGAGTGTGAATGGATACTCTTTATTGAGGAGCCCACAAATGAATCACAACTGTGATTTCTCATAGTTATTCGTGTCTGGGTCACTGCTAACCCAACGAACAACGAGGCTGCATGTGCAAGCGCTCATATTGATAGTAATTAGTATGTTAACGTGTGGACAAAATTTCCCCGGAAGCACACGACCGGTTTTGCGGTTGTTGCCGCTCATCAGGTATGCGTACCCGGTACTCCTCTGCCCACTCGTCTTCATACTTGTACACTCCGATGTTATATGTTCACTAGAATCTAATTTGAAGCGTCTGGAGTGTGAATGGATACTCTTCATTGAAGAGCCCACAAATGAATCACAACTGTGATTTCTCATAGTTATTCGTGTCTGGGTCACTGCTAACCCAACGAACAACGAGGCTGCATGTGCAAGCGCTCATATTGATAGTAAGTAGTATGTTAACGTGTGGACAAAATTTCCCCGGAAGCACACGACCGGTTTCGCGGTTGTTGCCGCTCATCAGGTATGCGTATCCGGTACTCCTCTGCCCACTCGTCTTCATACTTGTACACTCCGATGTTATATGTTCACTAGAATCTAATTTGAAGCGTCTGGAGTGTGAATGGATACTCTTCATTAAAGAGCCCACAAATGAATCAGAACTGTGATTTCTCATAGTTATTCGTGTCTGGGTCACTGCTAACCCAACGAACAACGAGGCTGCATGTGCAAGCGCTCATATTGATAGTAAGTAGTATGTTAACGTGTGGACAAAATTTCCCCGGAAGCACACGACCGGTTTCGCGGTTGTTGCCGCTCATCAGGTATGCGTACCCGGTACTCCTCTGCCCACTCGTCTTCATACTTGTACACTCGATGTTATATGTTCACTAGAATCTAATTTGAAGCGTCTGGAGTGTGAATGGATACTCTTCATTGAAGAGCCCACAAATGAATCACAACTGTGATTTCTCATAGTTATTCGTGTCTGGGTCACTGCTAACCCAACGAACAACGAGGCTGCATGTGCAAGCGCTCATATTGATAGTAAGTTGTATGTTAATGTGTGGACAAAATTTCCCCGGAAGCACACGACCGGTTTCGCGGTTGTTGCCGCTCATCAGGTGTGCGTACCCGGTACTCCTCTGCCCACTCGTCTTCATACTTGTACACTCCGATGTTATATGTTCACTAGAATCTAATTTGAAGCGTCTGGAGTGTGAATGGATACTCTTCATTGAAGAGCCCACAAATGAATCACAACTGTGATTTCTCATAGTTATTCGTGTCTGGGTCACTGCTAACCCAACGAACAACGAGGCTGCATGTGCAAGCGCTCATATTGATAGTAAGTAGTATGTTAACGTGTGGACAAAATATCCCCGGAAGCACACGACCGGTTTTGCGGTTGTTGCCGCTCATCAGGTATGCGTACCCGGTACTCCTCTGCCCACTCGTCTTCATACTTGTACACTCCGATGTTATATGTTCACTAGAATCTAATTTGAAGCGTCTGGAGTGTGAATGGATACTCTTTATTGAGGAGCCCACAAATGAATCACAACTGTGATTTCTCATAGTTATTCGTGTCTGGGTCACTGCTAACCCAACGAACAACGAGGCTGCATGTGCAAGCGCTCATATTGATAGTAATTAGTATGTTAACGTGTGGACAAAATTTCCCCGGAAGCACACGACCGGTTTTGCGGTTGTTGCCGCTCATCAGGTATGCGTACCCGGTACTCCTCTGCCCACTCGTCTTCATACTTGTACACTCCGATGTTATATGTTCACTAGAATCTAATTTGAAGCGTCTGGAGTGTGAATGGATACTCTTCATTGAAGAGCCCACAAATGAATCACAACTGTGATTTCTCATAGTTATTCGTGTCTGGGTCACTGCTAACCCAACGAACAACGAGGCTGCATGTGCAAGCGCTCATATTGATAGTAATTAGTATGGTAACGTGTGGACAAAATTTCCCCGGAAGCACACGACCGGTTTCGCGGTTGTTGCCGCTCATCAGGTATGCGTACCCGGTACTCCTCTGCCCACTCGTCTTCATACTTGTACACTCCGATGTTATATGTTCACTAGAATCTAATTTGAAGCGTCTGCAGTGTGAATGGATACTCTTCATTGAAGAGCCCACAAATGAATCACAACTGTGATTTCTCATAGTTATTCGTGTCTGGGTCACTGCTAACCCAACGAACAACGAGGCTGCATGTGCAAGCGCTCATATTGATAGTAAGTAGTATGTTAACGTGTGGACAAAATTTCCCCGGAAGCACACGACCGGTTTCGCGGTTGTTGCCGCTCATCAGGTATGCGTACCCGGTACTCTTCTGCCCACTCGTCTTCATACTTGTACACTCCGATGTTATATGTTCACTAGAATCTAATTTGAAGCGTCTGGAGTGTGAATGGATACTCTACATTGAAGAGCCCACAAATGAATCAGAACTGTGATTTCTCATAGTTATTCGTGTCTGGGTCACTGCTAACCCAACGAACAACGAGGCTGCATGTGCAAGCGCTCATATTGATAGTAAGTAGTATGTTAACGTGTGGACAAAATTTCCCCGGAAGCACACGACCGGTTTTGCGGTTGTTGCCGCTCATCAGGTATGCGTACCCGGTACTCCTCTGCCCACTCGTCTTCATACTTGTACACTCCGATGTTATATGTTCACTAGAATCTAATTTGAAGCGTCTGGAGTGTGAATGGATACTCTTCATTGAAGAGCCCACAAATGAATCACAACTGTGATTTCTCATAGTTATTCGTGTCTGGGTCACTGCTAACCCAACGAACAACGAGGCTGCATGTGCAAGCGCTCATATTGATAGTAAGTAGTATGTTAACGTGTGGACAAAATTTCCCCGGAAGCACACGACCGGTTTCGCGGTTGTTGCCGCTCATCAGGTATGCGTACCCGGTACTCCTCTGCCCACTCGTCTTCATACTTGTACACTCCGATGTTATATGTTCACTAGAATCTAATTTGAAGCGTCTGGAGTGTGAATGGATACTCTTCATTGAAGAGCCCACAAATGAATCACAACTGTGATTTCTCATAGTTATTCGTGTCTGGGTCACTGCTAACCCAACGAACAACGAGGCTGCATGTGCAAGCGCTCATATTGATAGTAATTAGTATGTTAACGTGTGGACAAAATTTCCCCGGAAGCACACGACCGGTTTTGCGGTTGTTGCCGCTCATCAGGTATGCGTACCCGGTACTCCTCTGCCCACTCGTCTTCATACTTGTACACTCCGATGTTATATGTTCACTAGAATCTAATTTGAAGCGTCTGGAGTGTGAATGGATACTCTTTATTGAGGAGCCCACAAATGAATCACAACTGTGATTTCTCATAGTTATTCGTGTCTGGGTCACTGCTAACCCAACGAACAACGAGGCTGCATGTGCAAGCGCTCATATTGATAGTAAGTAGTATGTTAACGTGTGGACAAAATTTCCCCGGAAGCACACGACCGGTTTTGCGGTTGTTGCCGCTCATCAGGTATGCGTACCCGGTACTCCTCTGCCCACTCGTCTTCATACTTGAACACTCCGATGTTATATGTTCACTAGAGTCTAATTTGAAGCGTCTGGAGTGTGAATGGATACTCTTCATTGAAGAGCCCACAAATGAATCACAACTGTGATTTCTCATAGTTATTCGTGTCTGGGTCACTGCTAACCCAACGAACAACGAGGCTGCATGTGCAAGCGCTCATATTGATAGTAAGTAGTATGTTAACGTGTGGACAAAATTTCCCCGGAAGCACACGACCGGTTTCGCGGTTGTTGCCGCTCATCAGGTATGCGTACCCGGTACTCCTCTGCCCACTCGTCTTCATACTTGTACACTCCGATGTTATATGTTCACTAGAATCTAATTTGAAGCGTCTGGAGTGTGAATGGATACTCTTCATTGAAGAGCCCACAAATGAATCACAACTGTGATTTCTCATAGTTATTCGTGTCTGGGTCACTGCTAACCCAACGAACAACGAGGCTGCATGTGCAAGCGCTCATATTGATAGTAAGTAGTATGTTAACGTGTGGACAAAATTTCCCCGGAAGCACACGACCGGTTTCGCGGTTGTTGCCGCTCATCAGGTATGCGTACCCGGTACTCCTCTGCCCACTCGTCTTCATACTTGTACACTCCGATGTTATATGTTCACTAGAATCTAATTTGAAGCGTCTGGAGTGTGAATGGATACTCTTCATTGAAGAGCCCACAAATGAATCACAACTGTGATTTCTCATAGTTATTCGTGTCTGGGTCACTGCTAACCCAACGAACAACGAGGCTGCATGTGCAAGCGCTCATATTGATAGTAATTAGTATGTTAACGTGTGGACAAAATTTCCCCGGAAGCACACGACCGGTTTTGCGGTTGTTGCCGCTCATCAGGTATGCGTACCCGGTACTCCTCTGCCCACTCGTCTTCATACTTGTACACTCCGATGTTATATGTTCACTAGAATCTAATTTGAAGCGTCTGGAGTGTGAATGGATACTCTTTATTGAGGAGCCCACAAATGAATCACAACTGTGATTTCTCATAGTTATTCGTGTCTGGGTCACTGCTAACCCAACGAACAACGAGGCTGCATGTGCAAGCGCTCATATTGATAGTAAGTAGTATGTTAACGTGTGGACAAAATTTCCCCGGAAGCACACGACCGGTTTTGCGGTTGTTGCCGCTCATCAGGTATGCGTACCCGGTACTCCTCTGCCCACTCGTCTTCATACTTGTACACTCCGATGTTATATGTTCACTAGAGTCTAATTTGAAGCGTCTGGAGTGTGAATGGATACTCTTCATTGAAGAGCCCACAAATGAATCACAACTGTGATTTCTCATAGTTATTCGTGTCTGGGTCACTGCTAACCCAACGAACAACGAGGCTGCATGTGCAAGCGCTCATATTGATAGTAAGTAGTATGTTAACGTGTGGACAAAATTTCCCCGGAAGCACACGACCGGTTTCGCGGTTGTTGCCGCTCATCAGGTATGCGTACCCGGTACTCCTCTGCCCACTCGTCTTCATACTTGTACACTCCGATGTTATATGTTCACTAGAATCTAATTTGAAGCGTCTGGAGTGTGAATGGATACTCTTCATTGAAGAGCCCACAAATGAATCACAACTGTGATTTCTCATAGTTATTCGTGTCTGGGTCACTGCTAACCCAACGAACAACGAGGCTGCATGTGCAAGCGCTCATATTGATAGTAAGTAGTATGTTAACGTGTGGACAAAATTTCCCCGGAAGCACACGACCGGTTTTGCGGTTGTTGCCGCTCATCAGGTATGCGTACCCGGTACTCCTCTGCCCACTCGTCTTCATACTTGTACACTCCGATGTTATATGTTCACTAGAATCTAATTTGAAGCGTCTGGAGTGTGAATGGATACTCTTCATTGAAGAGCCCACAAATGAATCACAACTGTGATTTCTCATAGTTATTCGTGTCTGGGTCACTGCTAACCCAACGAACAACGAGGCTGCATGTGCAAGCGCTCATATTGATAGTAAGTAGTATGTTAACGTGTGGACGAAATTTCCCCGGAAGCACACGACCGGTTTCGCGGTTGTTGCCGCTCGTCAGGTATGCGTACCCGGTACTCCTCTGCCCACTCGTCTTCATACTTGTACACTCCGATGTTATATGTTCACTAGAATCTAATTTGAAGCGTCTGGAGTGTGAATGGATACTCTTCATTGAAGAGCCCACAAATGAATCACAACTGTGATTTCTCATAGTTATTCGTGTCTGGGTCACTGCTAACCCAACGAACAACGAGGCTGCATGTGCAAGCGCTCATATTGATAGTAAGTAGTATGTTAACGTGTGGACAAAATTTCCCCGGAAGCACACGACCGGTTTCGCGGTTGTTGCCGCTCATCAGGTATGCGTACCCGGTACTCCTCTGCCCACTCGTCTTCATACTTGTACACTCCGATGTTATATGTTCACTAGAATCTAATTTGAAGCGTCTGGAGTGTGAATGGATACTCTTCATTGAAGAGCCCACAAATGAATCACAACTGTGATTTCTCATAGTTATTCGTGTCTGGGTCACTGCTAACCCAACGAACAACGAGGCTGCATGTGCAAGCGCTCATATTGATAGTAAGTAGTATGTTAACGTGTGGACAAAATTTCCCCGGAAGCACACGACCGGTTTCGCGGTTGTTGCCGCTCATCAGGTATGCGTACCCGGTACTCCTCTGCCCACTCGTCTTCATACTTGTACACTCCGATGTTATATGTTCACTAGAATCTAATTTGAAGCGTCTGGAGTGTGAATGGATACTCTTCATTGAAGAGCCCACAAATGAATCACAACTGTGATTTCTCATAGTTATTCGTGTCTGGGTCACTGCTAACCCAACGAACAACGAGGCTGCATGTGCAAGCGCTCATATTGATAGTAAGTAGTATGTTAACGTGTGGACAAAATTTCCCCGGAAGCACACGACCGGTTTTGCGGTTGTTGCCGCTCATCAGGTATGCGTACCCGGTACTCCTCTGCCCACTCGTCTTCATACTTGTACACTCCGATGTTATATGTTCACTAGAATCTAATTTGAAGCGTCTGGAGTGTGAATGGATACTCTTCATTGAAGAGCCCACAAATGAATCACAACTGTGATTTCTCATAGTTATTCGTGTCTGGGTCACTGCTAACCCAACGAACAACGAGGCTGCATGTGCAAGCGCTCATATTGATAGTAAGTAGTATGGTAACGTGTGGACAAAATTTCCCCGGAAGCACACGACCGGTTTCGCGGTTGTTGCCGCTCATCAGGTATGCGTACCCGGTACTACTCTGCCCACTCGTCTTCATACTTGTACACTCCGATGTTATATGTTCACTAGAATCTAATTTGAAGCGTCTGGAGTGTGAATGGATACTCTTCATTGAAGAGCCCACAAATGAATCACAACTGTGATTTCTCATAGTTATTCGTGTCTGGGTCACTGCTAACCCAACGAACAACGAGGCTGCATGTGCAAGCGCTCATATTGATAGTAAGTAGTATGTTAACGTGTGGACAAAATTTCCCCGGAAGCACACGACCGGTTTCGCGGTTGTTGCCGCTCATCAGGTATGCGTATCCGGTACTCCTCTGCCCACTCGTCTTCATACTTGTACACTCCGATGTTATATGTTCACTAGAATCTAATTTGAAGCGTCTGGAGTGTGAATGGATACTCTTCATTGAAGAGCCCACAAATGAATCACAACTGTGATTTCTCATAGTTATTCGTGTCTGGGTCACTGCTAACCCAACGAACAACGAGGCTGCATGTGCAAGCGCTCATATTGATAGTAAGTAGTATGTTAACGTGTGGACAAAATTTCCCCGGAAGCACACGACCGGTTTCGCGGTTGTTGCCGCTCATCAGGTATGCGTACCCGGTACTCCTCTGCCCACTCGTCTTCATACTTGTACACTCCGATGTTATATGTTCACTAGAATCTAATTTGAAGCGTCTGGAGTGTGAATGGATACTCTTCATTGAGGAGCCCACAAATGAATCACAACTGTGATTTCTCATAGTTATTCGTGTCTGGGTCACTGCTAACCCAACGAACAACGAGGCTGCATGTGCAAGCGCTCATATTGATAGTAAGTTGTATGTTAACGTGTGGACGAAATTTCCCCGGAAGCACACGACCGGTTTCGCGGTTGTTGCCGCTCATCAGGTATGCGTACCCGGTACTCCTCTGCCCACTCGTCTTCATACTTGTACACTCCGATGTTATATGTTCACTAGAATCTAATTTGAAGCGTCTGGAGTGTGAATGGATACTCTTCATTGAAGAGCCCACAAATGAATCACAACTGTGATTTCTCATAGTTATTCGTGTCTGGGTCACTGCTAACCCAACGAACAACGAGGCTGCATGTGCAAGCGCTCATATTGATAGTAAGTAGTATGTTAACGTGTGGACAAAATTTCCCCGGAAGCACACGACCGGTTTTGCGGTTGTTGCCGCTCATCAGGTATGCGTACCCGGTACTCCTCTGCCCACTCGTCTTCATACTTGTACACTCCGATGTTATATGTTCACTAGAATCTAATTTGAAGCGTCTGGAGTGTGAATGGATACTCTTCATTGAGGAGCCCACAAATGAATCACAACTGTGATTTCTCATAGTTATTCGTGTCTGGGTCACTGCTAACCCAACGAACAACGAGGCTGCATGTGCAAGCGCTCATATTGATAGTAAGTAGTATGGTAACGTGTGGACAAAATTTCCCCGGAAGCACACGACCGGTTTCGCGGTTGTTGCCGCTCATCAGGTATGCGTACCCGGTACTCCTCTGCCCACTCGTCTTCATACTTGTACACTCCGATGTTATATGTTCACTAGAATCTAATTTGAAGCGTCTGGAGTGTGAATGGATACTCTTCATTGAAGAGCCCACAAATGAATCACAACTGTGATTTCTCATAGTTATTCGTGTCTGGGTCACTGCTAACCCAACGAACAACGAGGCTGCATGTGCAAGCGCTCATATTGATAGTAAGTAGTATGTTAACGTGTGGACAAAATTTCCCCGGAAGCACACGACCGGTTTTGCGGTTGTTGCCGCTCATCAGGTATGCGTACCCGGTACTCCTCTGCCCACTCGTCTTCATACTTGTACACTCCGATGTTATATGTTCACTAGAATCTAATTTGAAGCGTCTGGAGTGTGAATGGATACTCTTCATTGAAGAGCCCACAAATGAATCACAACTGTGATTTCTCATAGTTATTCGTGTCTGGGTCACTGCTAACTCAACGAACAACGAGGCTGCATGTGCAAGCGCTCATATTGATAGTAAGTAGTATGTTAACGTGTGGACAAAATTTCCCCGGAAGCACACGACCGGTTTTGCGGTTGTTGCCGCTCATCAGGTATGCGTACCGGGTACTCCTCTGCCCACTCGTCTTCATACTTGTACACTCCGATGTTATATGTTCACTAGAATCTAATTTGAAGCGTCTGGAGTGTGAATGGATACTCTTCATTGAAGAGCCCACAAATGAATCACAACTGTGATTTCTCATAGTTATTCGTGTCTGGGTCACTGCTAACCCAACGAACAACGAGGCTGCATGTGCAAGCGCTCATATTGATAGTAAGTAGTATGTTAACGTGTGGACAAAATTTCCCCGGAAGCACACGACCGGTTTCGCGGTTGTTGCCGCTCATCAGGTATGCGTATCCGGTACTCCTCTGCCCACTCGTCTTCATACTTGTACACTCCGATGTTATATGTTCACTAGAATCTAATTTGAAGCGTCTGGAGTGTGAATGGATACTCTTCATTGAAGAGCCCACAAATGAATCACAACTGTGATTTCTCATAGTTATTCGTGTCTGGGTCACTGCTAACCCAACGAACAACGAGGCTGCATGTGCAAGCGCTCATATTGATAGTAAGTAGTATGTTAACGTGTGGACAAAATTTCCCCGGAAGCACACGACCGGTTTCGCGGTTGTTGCCGCTCATTGGGTATGCGTACCCGGTACTCCTCTGCCCACTCGTCTTCATACTTGTACACTCCGATGTTATATGTTCACTAGAATCTAATTTGAAGCGTCTGGAGTGTGAATGGATACTCTTCATTGAAGAGCCCACAAATGAATCAGAACTGTGATTTCTCATAGTTATTCGTGTCTGGGTCACTGCTAACCCAACGAACAACGAGGCTGCATGTGCAAGCGCTCATATTGATAGTAAGTAGTATGTTAACGTGTGGACAAAATTTCCCCGGAAGCACATGACCGGTTTCGCGGTTGTTGCCGCTCATCAGGTATGCGTACCCGGTACTCCTCTGCCCACTCGTCTTCATACTTGTACACTCCGATGTTATATGTTCACTAGAATCTAATTTGAAGCGTCTGGAGTGTGAATGGATACTCTTCGTTGAAGAGCCCACAAATGAATCAGAACTGTGATTTCTCATAGTTATTCGTGTCTGGGTCACTGCTAACCCAACGAACAACGAGGCTGCATGTGCAAGCGCTCATATTGATAGTAAGTAGTATGTTAACGTGTGGACAAAATTTCCCCGGAAGCACACGACCGGTTTCGCGGTTGTTGCCGCTCATCAGGTATGCGTACCCGGTACTCCTCTGCCCACTCGTCTTCATACTTGTACACTCCGATGTTATATGTTCACTAGAATCTAATTTGAAGCGTCTGGAGTGTGAATGGATACTCTTCATTGAAGAGCCCACAAATGAATCACAACTGTGATTTCTCATAGTTATTCGTGTCTGGGTCACTGCTAACCCAACGAACAACGAGGCTGCATGTGCAAGCGCTCATATTGATAGTAATTAGTATGGTAACGTGTGGACAAAATTTCCCCGGAAGCACACGACCGGTTTCGCGGTTGTTGCCGCTCATCAGGTATGCGTACCCGGTACTCCTCTGCCCACTCGTCTTCATACTTGTACACTCCGATGTTATATGTTCACTAGAATCTAATTTGAAGCGTCTGGAGTGTGAATGGATACTCTTCATTGAAGAGCCCACAAATGAATCACAACTGTGATTTCTCATAGTTATTCGTGTCTGGGTCACTGCTAACCCAACGAACAACGAGGCTGCATGTGCAAGCGCTCATATTGATAGTAAGTAGTATGTTAACGTGTGGACAAAATTTCCCCGGAAGCACACGACCGGTTTCGCGGTTGTTGCCGCTCATCAGGTATGCGTACCGGGTACTCCTCTGCCCACTCGTCTTCATACTTGTACACTCCGATGTTATATGTTCACTAGAATCTAATTTGAAGCGTCTGGAGTGTGAATGGATACTCTTCATTGAGGAGCCCACAAATGAATCACAACTGTGATTTCTCATAGTTATTCGTGTCTGGGTCACTGCTAACCCAACGAACAACGAGGCTGCATGTGCAAGCGCTCATATTGATAGTAAGTTGTATGTTAACGTGTGGACAAAATTTCCCCGGAAGCACACGACCGGTTTCGCGGTTGTTGCCGCTCATCAGGTATGCGTACCCGGTACTCCTCTGCCCACTCGTCTTCATACTTGTACACTCCGATGTTATATGTTCACTAGAATCTAATTTGAAGCGTCTGGAGTGTGAATGGATACTCTTCATTGAAGAGCCCACAAATGAATCACAACTGTGATTTCTCATAGTTATTCGTGTCTGGGTCACTGATAACCCAACGAACAACGAGGCTGCATGTGCAAGCGCTCATATTGATAGTAAGTAGTATGTTAACGTGTGGACAAAGTTTCCCCGGAAGCACACGACCGGTTTCGCGGTTGTTGCCGCTCATCAGGTATGCGTACCCGGTACTCCTCTGCCCACTCGTCTTCATACTTGTACACTCCGATGTTATATGTTCACTAGAATCTAATTTGAAGCGTCTGGAGTGTGAATGGATACTCTTCATTGAAGAGCCCACAAATGAATCACAACTGTGATTTCTCATAGTTATTCGTGTCTGGGTCACTGCTAACCCAACGAACAACGAGGCTGCATGTGCAAGCGCTCATATTGATAGTAAGTAGTATGGTAACGTGTGGACAAAATTTCCCCGGAAGCACACGACCGGTTTCGCGGTTGTTGCCGCTCATCGGGTATGCGTACCCGGTACTCCTCTGCCCACTCGTCTTCATACTTGTACACTCCGATGTTATATGTTCACTAGAATCTAATTTGAAGCGTCTGGAGTGTGAATGGATACTCTTCATTGAAGAGCCCACAAATGAATCACAACTGTGATTTCTCATAGTTATTCGTGTCTGGGTCACTGCTAACCCAACGAACAACGAGGCTGCATGTGCAAGCGCTCATATTGATAGTAAGTAGTATGTTAACGTGTGGACAAAATTTCCCCGGAAGCACACGACCGGTTTCGCGGTTGTTGCCGCTCATCAGGTATGCGTACCCGGTACTCCTCTGCCCACTCGTCTTCATACTTGTACACTCCGATGTTATATGTTCACTAGAATCTAATTTGAAGCGTCTGGAGTGTGAATGGATACTCTTCGTTGAAGAGCCCACAAATGAATCACAACTGTGATTTTTCATAGTTATTCGTGTCTGGGTCACTGCTAACCCAACGAACAACGAGGCTGCATGTGCAAGCGCTCATATTGATAGTAATTAGTATGTTAACGTGTGGACAAAATTTCCCCGGAAGCACACGACCGGTTTCGCGGTTGTTGCCGCTCATCAGGTATGCGTACCGGGTACTCCTCTGCCCACTCGTCTTCATACTTGTACACTCCGATGTTATATGTTCACTAGAATCTAATTTGAAGCGTCTGGAGTGTGAATGGATACTCTTCATTGAAGAGCCCACAAATGAATCACAACTGTGATTTCTCATAGTTATTCGTGTCTGGGTCACTGCTAACCCAACGAACAACGAGGCTGCATGTGCAAGCGCTCATATTGATAGTAAGTAGTATGTTAACGTGTGGACAAAATTTCCCCGGAAGCACATGACCGGTTTCGCGGTTGTTGCCGCTCATCAGGTATGCGTACCCGGTACTCCTCTGCCCACTCGTCTTCATACTTGTACACTCCGATGTTATATGTTCACTAGAATCTAATTTGAAGCGTCTGGAGTGTGAATGGATACTCTTCGTTGAAGAGCCCACAAATGAATCAGAACTGTGATTTCTCATAGTTATTCGTGTCTGGGTCACTGCTAACCCAACGAACAACGAGGCTGCATGTGCAAGCGCTCATATTGATAGTAAGTAGTATGTTAACGTGTGGACAAAGTTTCCCCGGAAGCACACGACCGGTTTCGCGGTTGTTGCCGCTCATCAGGTATGCGTACCCGGTACTCCTCTGCCCACTCGTCTTCATACTTGTACACTCCGATGTTATATGTTCACTAGAATCTAATTTGAAGCGTCTGGAGTGTGAATGGATACTCTTCATTGAAGAGCCCACAAATGAATCACAACTGTGATTTCTCATAGTTATTCGTGTCTGGGTCACTGCTAACCCAACGAACAACGAGGCTGCATGTGCAAGCGCTCATATTGATAGTAAGTAGTATGTTAACGTGTGGACAAAATTTCCCCGGAAGCACACGACCGGTTTCGCGGTTGTTGCCGCTCATCAGGTATGCGTACCCGGTACTCCTCTGCCCACTCGTCTTCATACTTGTACACTCCGATGTTATATGTTCACTAGAATCTAATTTGAAGCGTCTGGAGTGTGAATGGATACTCTTCATTGAAGAGCCCACAAATGAATCACAACTGTGATTTCTCATAGTTATTCGTGTCTGGGTCACTGCTAACCCAACGAACAACGAGGCTGCATGTGCAAGCGCTCATATTGATAGTAAGTAGTATGTTAACGTGTGGACAAAATTTCCCCGGAAGCACACGACCGGTTTCGCGGTTGTTGCCGCTCATTGGGTATGCGTACCCGGTACTCCTCTGCCCACTCGTCTTCATACTTGTACACTCCGATGTTATATGTTCACTAGAATCTAATTTGAAGCGTCTGGAGTGTGAATGGATACTCTTCATTGAAGAGCCCACAAATGAATCAGAACTGTGATTTCTCATAGTTATTCGTGTCTGGGTCACTGCTAACCCAACGAACAACGAGGCTGCATGTGCAAGCGCTCATATTGATAGTAAGTAGTATGTTAACGTGTGGACAAAATTTCCCCGGAAGCACACGACCGGTTTCGCGGTTGTTGCCGCTCATCAGGTATGCGTACCCGGTACTCCTCTGCCCACTCGTCTTCATACTTGTACACTCCGATGTTATATGTTCACTAGAATCTAATTTGAAGCGTCTGGAGTGTGAATGGATACTCTTCATTGAAGAGCCCACAAATGAATCACAACTGTGATTTCTCATAGTTATTCGTGTCTGGGTCACTGATAACCCAACGAACAACGAGGCTGCATGTGCAAGCGCTCATATTGATAGTAAGTAGTATGTTAACGTGTGGACAAAGTTTCCCCGGAAGCACACGACCGGTTTCGCGGTTGTTGCCGCTCATCAGGTATGCGTACCCGGTACTCCTCTGCCCACTCGTCTTCATACTTGTACACTCCGATGTTATATGTTCACTAGAATCTAATTTGAAGCGTCTGGAGTGTGAATGGATACTCTTCATTGAAGAGCCCACAAATGAATCACAACTGTGATTTCTCATAGTTATTCGTGTCTGGGTCACTGCTAACCCAACGAACAACGAGGCTGCATGTGCAAGCGCTCATATTGATAGTAAGTAGTATGTTAACGTGTGGACAAAATTTCCCCGGAAGCACACGACCGGTTTCGCGGTTGTTGCCGCTCATCAGGTGTGCGTACCCGGTACTCCTCTGCCCACTCGTCTTCATACTTGTACACTCCGATGTTATATGTTCACTAGAATCTAATTTGAAGCGTCTGGAGTGTGAATGGATACTCTTTATTGAGGAGCCCACAAATGAATCACAACTGTGATTTCTCATAGTTATTCGTGTCTGGGTCACTGCTAACCCAACGAACAACGAGGCTGCATGTGCAAGCGCTCATATTGATAGTAAGTAGTATGTTAACGTGTGGACAAAATTTCCCCGGAAGCACACGACCGGTTTCGCGGTTGTTGCCGCTCATCAGGTATGCGTACCGGGTACTCCTCTGCCCACTCGTCTTCATACTTGTACACTCCGATGTTATATGTTCACTAGAATCTAATTCGAAGCGTCTGCAGTGTGAATGGATACTCTTCATTGAAGAGCCCACAAATGAATCACAACTGTGATTTCTCATAGTTATTCGTGTCTGGGTCACTGCTAACCCAACGAACAACGAGGCTGCATGTGCAAGCGCTCATATTGATAGTAAGTAGTATGTTAACGTGTGGACAAAATTTCCCCGGAAGCACATGACCGGTTTCGCGGTTGTTGCCGCTCATCAGGTATGCGTACCCGGTACTCCTCTGCCCACTCGTCTTCATACTTGTACACTCCGATGTTATATGTTCACTAGAATCTAATTTGAAGCGTCTGGAGTGTGAATGGATACTCTTCGTTGAAGAGCCCACAAATGAATCAGAACTGTGATTTCTCATAGTTATTCGTGTCTGGGTCACTGCTAACCCAACGAACAACGAGGCTGCATGTGCAAGCGCTCATATTGATAGTAAGTAGTATGTTAACGTGTGGACAAAGTTTCCCCGGAAGCACACGACCGGTTTCGCGGTTGTTGCCGCTCATCAGGTATGCGTACCCGGTACTCCTCTGCCCACTCGTCTTCATACTTGTACACTCCGATGTTATATGTTCACTAGAATCTAATTTGAAGCGTCTGGAGTGTGAATGGATACTCTTCATTGAAGAGCCCACAAATGAATCAGAACTGTGATTTCTCATAGTTATTCGTGTCTGGGTCACTGCTAACCCAACGAACAACGAGGCTGCATGTGCAAGCGCTCATATTGATAGTAAGTAGTATGTTAACGTGTGGACAAAGTTTCCCCGGAAGCACACGACCGGTTTCGCGGTTGTTGCCGCTCATCAGGTATGCGTACCCGGTACTCCTCTGCCCACTCGTCTTCATACTTGTACACTCCGATGTTATATGTTCACTAGAATCTAATTTGAAGCGTCTGGAGTGTGAATGGATACTCTTCATTGAAGAGCCCACAAATGAATCACAACTGTGATTTCTCATAGTTATTCGTGTCTGGGTCACTGCTAACCCAACGAACAACGAGGCTGCATGTGCAAGCGCTCATATTGATAGTAAGTAGTATGTTAACGTGTGGACAAAATTTCCCCGGAAGCACACGACCGGTTTCGCGGTTGTTGCCGCTCATTGGGTATGCGTACCCGGTACTCCTCTGCCCACTCGTCTTCATACTTGTACACTCCGATGTTATATGTTCACTAGAATCTAATTTGAAGCGTCTGGAGTGTGAATGGATACTCTTCATTGAAGAGCCCACAAATGAATCACAACTGTGATTTCTCATAGTTATTCGTGTCTGGGTCACTGCTAACCCAACGAACAACGAGGCTGCATGTGCAAGCGCTCATATTGATAGTAAGTAGTATGTTAACGTGTGGACAAAATTTCCCCGGAAGCACACGACCGGTTTCGCGGTTGTTGCCGCTCATCAGGTATGCGTACCCGGTACTCCTCTGCCCACTCGTCTTCATACTTGTACACTCCGATGTTATATGTTCACTAGAATCTAATTTGAAGCGTCTGGAGTGTGAATGGATACTCTTCATTGAAGAGCCCACAAATGAATCACAACTGTGATTTCTCATAGTTATTCGTGTCTGGGTCACTGCTAACCCAACGAACAACGAGGCTGCATGTGCAAGCGCTCATATTGATAGTAAGTAGTATGTTAACGTGTGGACAAAATTTCCCCGGAAGCACACGACCGGTTTCGCGGTTGTTGCCGCTCATTGGGTATGCGTACCCGGTACTCCTCTGCCCACTCGTCTTCATACTTGTACACTCCGATGTTATATGTTCACTAGAATCTAATTTGAAGCGTCTGGAGTGTGAATGGATACTCTTCATTGAAGAGCCCACAAATGAATCACAACTGTGATTTCTCATAGTTATTCGTGTCTGGGTCACTGCTAACCCAACGAACAACGAGGCTGCATGTGCAAGCGCTCATATTGATAGTAAGTAGTATGTTAACGTGTGGACAAAATTTCCCCGGAAGCACACGACCGGTTTCGCGGTTGTTGCCGCTCATCAGGTATGCGTACCCGGTACTCCTCTGCCCACTCGTCTTCATACTTGTACACTCCGATGTTATATGTTCACTAGAATCTAATTTGAAGCGTCTGGAGTGTGAATGGATACTCTTCATTGAAGAGCCCACAAATGAATCACAACTGTGATTTCTCATAGTTATTCGTGTCTGGGTCACTGCTAACCCAACGAACAACGAGGCTGCATGTGCAAGCGCTCATATTGATAGTAAGTAGTATGTTAACGTGTGGACAAAATTTCCCCGGAAGCACACGACCGGTTTCGCGGTTGTTGCCGCTCATCAGGTATGCGTACCCGGTACTCCTCTGCCCACTCGTCTTCATACTTGTACACTCCGATGTTATATGTTCACTAGAATCTAATTTGAAGCGTCTGGAGTGTGAATGGATACTCTTCATTGAAGAGCCCACAAATGAATCACAACTGTGATTTCTCATAGTTATTCGTGTCTGGGTCACTGATAACCCAACGAACAACGAGGCTGCATGTGCAAGCGCTCATATTGATAGTAAGTAGTATGTTAACGTGTGGACAAAGTTTCCCCGGAAGCACACGACCGGTTTCGCGGTTGTTGCCGCTCATCAGGTATGCGTACCCGGTACTCTCTGCCCACTCGTCTTCATACTTGTACACTCCGATGTTATATGTTCACTAGAATCTAATTTGAAGCGTCTGGAGTGTGAATGGATACTCTTCATTGAAGAGCCCACAAATGAATCACAACTGTGATTTCTCATAGTTATTCGTGTCTGGGTCACTGCTAACCAACGAACAACGAGGCTGCATGTGCAAGCGCTCATATTGATAGTAAGTAGTATGTTAACGTGTGGACAAAATTTCCCCGGAAGCACACGACCGGTTTCGCGGTTGTTGCCGCTCATCAGGTATGCGTACCCGGTACTCCTCTGCCCACTCGTCTTCATACTTGTACACTCCGATGTTATATGTTCACTAGAATCTAATTTGAAGCGTCTGGAGTGTGAATGGATACTCTTTATTGAGGAGCCCACAAATGAATCACAACTGTGATTTCTCATAGTTATTCGTGTCTGGGTCACTGCTAACCCAACGAACAACGAGGCTGCATGTGCAAGCGCTCATATTGATAGTAATTAGTATGTTAACGTGTGGACAAAATTTCCCCGGAAGCACACGACCGGGTTTCGCGGTTGTTGCCGCTCATCAGGTATGCGTACCGGGTACTCCTCTGCCCACTCGTCTTCATACTTGTACACTCCGATGTTATATGTTCACTAGAATCTAATTGAAGCGTCTGCAGTGTGAATGGATACTCTTCATTGAAGAGCCCACAAATGAATCACAACTGTGATTTCTCATAGTTATTCGTGTCTGGGTCACTGCTAACCCAACGAACAACGAGGCTGCATGTGCAAGCGCTCATATTGATAGTAAGTAGTATGTTAACGTGTGGACAAAATTTCCCCGGAAGCACATGACCGGTTTCGCGGTTGTTGCCGCTCATCAGGTATGCGTACCCGGTACTCCTCTGCCCACTCGTCTTCAACTTGTACACTCCGATGTTTATGTTCACTAGAATCTAATTTGAAGCGTCTGGAGTGTGAATGGATACTCTTCGTTGAAGAGCCCCACAAATGAATCAGAACTGTGATTTTCTCATAGTTATTCGTGTCTGGGTCACTGCTAACCCAACGAACAACGAGGCTGCATGTGCAAGCGCTCATATGATAGTAAGTAGTATGTTAACGTGTGGACAAAGTTTCCCCGGAAGCACACGACCGGTTTCGCGGTGTTGCCGCTCATCAGGTATGCGTACCCGGTACTCCTCTGCCCACTCGTCTTCATACTTGTACACTCCGATGTTATATGTTCACTAGAATCTAATTTGAAGCGTCTGGAGTGTGAATGGATACTCTTCATTGAAGAGCCCACAAATGAATCCAACTGTGATTTCTCATAGTTATTCGTGTCTGGGTCACTGCTAACCCAACGAACAACGAGGCTGCATGTGCAAGCGCTCATATTGATAGTAAGTAGTATGTTAACGTGTGGACAAATTTCCCGGAAGCACACGACCGGTTTCGCGGTTGTTGCCGCTCATCAGGTATGCGTACCCGGTACTCCTCTGCCCACTCGTCTTCATACTTGTACACTCCGATGTTATATGTTCACTAGAATCTAATTTGAAGCGTCTGGAGTGTGAATGGATACTCTTCATTGAAGAGCCCACAAATGAATCACAACTGTGATTTCTCATAGTTATTCGTGTCTGGGTCACTGCTAACCCAACGAACAACGAGGCTGCATGTGCAAGCGCTCATATTGATAGTAAGTAGTATGTTAACGTGTGGACAAAATTTCCCCGGAAGCACACGACCGGTTTCGCGGTTGTTGCCGCTCATCTGGGTATGCGTACCCGGTACTCCTCTGCCCACTCGTCTTCATACTTGTACACTCCGATGTATATGTTCACTAGAATCTAATTTGAAGCGTCTGGAGTGTGAATGGATACTCTTCATTGAAGAGCCCACAAATGAATCACAACTGTGATTTCTCATAGTTATTCGTGTCTGGGTCACTGCTAACCCAACGAACAACGAGGCTGCATGTGCAAGCGCTCATATTGATAGTAAGTAGTATGTTAACGTGTGGACAAAATTTCCCCGGAAGCACACGACCGGTTTCGCGGTTGTTGCCGCTCATCAGGTATGCGTACCCGGTACTCCTCTGCCCACTCGTCTTCATACTTGTACACTCCGATGTTATATGTTCACTAGAATCTAATTTGAAGCGTCTGGAGTGTGAATGGATACTCTTCATTGAAGAGCCCACAAATGAATCACAACTGTGATTTCTCATAGTTATTCGTGTCTGGGTCACTGCTAACCCAACGAACAACGAGGCTGCATGTGCAAGCGCTCATATTGATAGTAAGTAGTATGTTAACGTGTGGACAAAATTTCCCCGGAAGCACACGACCGGTTTCGCGGTTGTTGCCGCTCATCAGTATGCGTACCCGGTACTCCTCTGCCCACTCGTCTTCATACTTGTACACTCCGATGTTATATGTTCACTAGAATCTAATTTGAAGCGTCTGGAGTGTGAATGGATACTCTTTATTGAGAGCCCACAAATGAATCACAACTGTGATTTCTCATAGTTATTCGTGTCTGGGTCACTGCTAACCCAACGAACAACGAGGCTGCATGTGCAAGCGCTCATATTGATAGTAAGTAGTATGTTAACGTGTGGACAAAATTTCCCCGGAAGCACACGACCGGTTTCGCGGTTGTTGCCGCTCATCAGGTATGCGTACCGGTACTCCTCTGCCCACTCGTCTTCATACTTGTACACTCCGATGTTATATGTTCACTAGAATCTAATTTGAAGCGTCTGGAGTGTGAATGGATACTCTTCATTGAAGAGCCCACAAATGAATCACAACTGTGATTTCTCATAGTTATTCGTGTCTGGGTCACTGCTAACCCAACGAACAACGAGGCTGCATGTGCAAGCGCTCATATTGATAGTAATTAGTATGTTAACGTGTGGACAAAATTTCCCGGAAGCACACGACCGGTTTCGCGGTTGTTGCCGCTCATCAGGTATGCGTACCCGGTACTCCTCTGCCCACTCGTCTTCATACTTGTACACTCGATGTTATATGTTCACTAGAATCTAATTTGAAGCGTCTGGAGTGTGAATGGATACTCTTCTTTGAAGAGCCACAAATGAATCAGAACTGTGATTTCTCATAGTTATTCGTGTCTGGGTCACTGCTAACCCAACGAACAACGAGGCTGCATGTGCAAGCGCTCATATTGATAGTAAGTAGTATGTTAACGTGTGGACAAAGTTTCCCCGGAAGCACACGACCGGTTTCGCGGTTGTTGCCGCTCATCAGGTATGCGTACCCGGTACTCCTCTGCCCACTCGTCTTCATACTTGTACACTCCGATGTTATATGTTCACTAGAATCTAATTTGAAGCGTCTGGAGTGTGAATGGATACTCTTCATTGAAGAGCCCACAAATGAATCAGCAACTGTGATTTCTCATAGTTATTCGTGTCTGGGTCACTGCTAACCCAACGAACAACGAGGCTGCATGTGCAAGCGCTCATATTGATAGTAAGTAGTATGTTAACGTGTGGACAAAGTTTCCCCGGAAGCACACGACCGGTTTCGCGGTTGTTGCCGCTCATCAGGTATGCGTACCGGTACTCCTCTGCCCACTCGTCTTCATACTTGTACACTCCGATGTTATATGTTCACTAGAATCTAATTTGAAGCGTCTGGAGTGTGAATGGATACTCTTCATTGAAGAGCCCACAAATGAATCACAACTGTGATTTCTCATAGTTATTCGTGTCTGGGTCACTGCTAACCCAACGAACAACGAGGCTGCATGTGCAAGCGCTCATATTGATAGTAAGTAGTATGTTAACGTGTGGACAAAATTTCCCCGGAAGCACACGACCGGTTTCGCGGTTGTTGCCGCTCATTGGTATGCGTACCCGGTACTCCTCTGCCCACTCGTCTTCATACTTGTACACTCCGATGTTATATGTTCACTAGAATCTAATTTGAAGCGTCTGGAGTGTGAATGGATACTCTTCATTGAAGAGCCCACAAATGAATCACAACTGTGATTTCTCATAGTTATTCGTGTCTGGGTCACTGCTAACCCAACGAACAACGAGGCTGCATGTGCAAGCGCTCATATTGATAGTAAGTAGTATGTTAACGTGTGGACAAAATTTCCCCGGAAGCACACGACCGGTTTCGCGGTTGTTGCCGCTCATCAGGTATGCGTACCCGGTACTCCTCTGCCCACTCGTCTTCATACTTGTACACTCCGATGTTATATGTTCACTAGAATCTAATTTGAAGCGTCTGGAGTGTGAATGGATACTCTTCATTGAAGAGCCCACAAATGAATCACAACTGTGATTTCTCATAGTTATTCGTGTCTGGGTCACTGCTAACCCAACGAACAACGAGGCTGCATGTGCAAGCGCTCATATTGATAGTAAGTAGTATGTTAACGTGTGGACAAAATTTCCCCGGAAGCACACGACCGGTTTCGCGGTTGTTGCCGCTCATCAGGTATGCGTACCCGGTACTCCTCTGCCCACTCGTCTTCATACTTGTACACTCCGATGTTATATGTTCACTAGAATCTAATTTGAAGCGTCTGGAGTGTGAATGGATACTCTTCATTGAAGAGCCCACAAATGAATCACAACTGTGATTTCTCATAGTTATTCGTGTCTGGGTCACTGCTAACCCAACGAACAACGAGGCTGCATGTGCAAGCGCTCATATTGATAGTAAGTAGTATGTTAACGTGTGGACAAAATTTCCCGGAAGCACACGACCGGTTTCGCGGTTGTTGCCGCTCATCAGGTATGCGTACCCGGTACTCCTCTGCCCACTCGTCTTCATACTTGTACACTCCGATGTTATATGTTCACTAGAATCTAATTTGAAGCGTCTGGAGTGTGAATGGATACTCTTCATTGAAGAGCCCACAAATGAATCACAACTGTGATTTCTCATAGTTATTCGTGTCTGGGTCACTGCTAACCCAACGAACAACGAGGCTGCATGTGCAAGCGCTCATATTGATAGTAAGTAGTATGTTAACGTGTGGACAAAATTTCCCCGGAAGCACACGACCGGTTTCGCGGTTGTTGCCGCTCATCAGGTATGCGTACCCGGTACTCCTCTGCCCACTCGTCTTCATACTTGTACACTCCGATGTTATATGTTCACTAGAATCTAATTTGAAGCGTCTGGAGTGTGAATGGATACTCTTCATTGAAGAGCCCACAAATGAATCACAACTGTGATTTCTCATAGTTATTCGTGTCTGGGTCACTGCTAACCCAACGAACAACGAGGCTGCATGTGCAAGCGCTCATATTGATAGTAAGTAGTATGTTAACGTGTGGACAAAATTTCCCCGGAAGCACACGACCGGTTTCGCGGTTGTTGCCGCTCATCAGGTATGCGTACCCGGTACTCCTCTGCCCACTCGTCTTCATACTTGTACACTCCGATGTTATATGTTCACTAGAATCTAATTTGAAGCGTCTGGAGTGTGAATGGATACTCTTCATTGAAGAGCCCACAAATGAATCACAACTGTGATTTCTCATAGTTATTCGTGTCTGGGTCACTGCTAACCCAACGAACAACGAGGCTGCATGTGCAAGCGCTCATATTGATAGTAAGTAGTATGTTAACGTGTGGACAAAATTTCCCCGGAAGCACACGACCGGTTTCGCGGTTGTTGCCGCTCATCAGGTATGCGTACCCGGTACTCCTCTGCCCACTCGTCTTCATACTTGTACACTCCGATGTTATATGTTCACTAGAATCTAATTTGAAGCGTCTGGAGTGTGAATGGATACTCTTCATTGAAGAGCCCACAAATGAATCACAACTGTGATTTCTCATAGTTATTCGTGTCTGGGTCACTGCTAACCCAACGAACAACGAGGCTGCATGTGCAAGCGCTCATATTGATAGTAAGTAGTATGTTAACGTGTGGACAAAATTTCCCCGGAAGCACACGACCGGTTTCGCGGTTGTTGCCGCTCATCAGGTATGCGTACCCGGTACTCCTCTGCCCACTCGTCTTCATACTTGTACACTCCGATGTTATATGTTCACTAGAATCTAATTTGAAGCGTCTGGAGTGTGAATGGATACTCTTCATTGAAGAGCCACAAATGAATCACAACTGTGATTTCTCATAGTTATTCGTGTCTGGGTCACTGCTAACCCAACGAACAACGAGGCTGCATGTGCAAGCGCTCATATTGATAGTAAGTAGTATGTTAACGTGTGGACAAAATTTCCCCGGAAGCACACGACCGGTTTCGCGGTTGTTGCCGCTCATCAGGTATGCGTACCCGGTACTCCTCTGCCCACTCGTCTTCATACTTGTACACTCGATGTTATATGTTCACTAGAATCTAATTTGAAGCGTCTGGAGTGTGAATGGATACTCTTCATTGAAGAGCCCACAAATGAATCACAACTGTGATTTCTCATAGTTATTCGTGTCTGGGTCACTGCTAACCCAACGAACAACGAGGCTGCATGTGCAAGCGCTCATATTGATAGTAAGTAGTATGTTAACGTGTGGACAAAATTTCCCGGAAGCACACGACCGGTTTCGCGGTTGTTGCCGCTCATCAGGTATGCGTACCCGGTACTCCTCTGCCCACTCGTCTTCATACTTGTACACTCCGATGTTATATGTTTCACTAGAATCTAATTTGAAGCGTCTGGAGTGTGAATGGATACTCTTCATTGAAGAGCCCACAAATGAATCACAACTGTGATTTCTCATAGTTATTCGTGTCTGGGTCACTGCTAACCCAACGAACAACGAGGCTGCATGTGCAAGCGCTCATATTGATAGTAAGTAGTATGGTAACGTGTGGACAAAATTTCCCCGGAAGCACACGACCGTTTCGCGGTTGTTGCCGCTCATCAGGTATGCGTACCCGGTACTCCTCTGCCCACTCGTCTTCATACTTGTACACTCCGATGTTATATGTTCACTAGAATCTAATTTGAAGCGTCTGGAGTGTGAATGGATACTCTTCATTGAAGAGCCCACAAATGAATCACAACTGTGATTTCTCATAGTTATTCGTGTCTGGGTCACTGCTAACCCAACGAACAACGAGGCTGCATGTGCAAGCGCTCATATTGATAGTAAGTAGTATGTTAACGTGTGGACAAAATTTCCCCGGAAGCACACGACCGGTTTCGCGGTTGTTGCGCTCATCAGGTATGCGTACCCGGTACTCCTCTGCCCACTCGTCTTCATACTTGTACACTCCGATGTTATATGTTCACTAGAATCTAATTTGAAGCGTCTGGAGTGTGAATGGATACTCTTCATTGAAGAGCCCACAAATGAATCACAACTGTGATTTCTCATAGTTATTCGTGTCTGGGTCACTGCTAACCCAACGAACAACGAGGCTGCATGTGCAAGCGCTCATATTGATAGTAAGTAGTATGTTAACGTGTGGACAAAATTTCCCCGAAGCACACGACCGGTTTCGCGGTTGTTGCCGCTCATCAGGTATGCGTACCCGGTACTCTCTGCCCACTCGTCTTCATACTTGTACACTCCGATGTTATATGTTCACTAGAATCTAATTTGAAGCGTCTGGAGTGTGAATGGATACTCTTCATTGAAGAGCCCACAAATGAATCACAACTGTGATTTCTCATAGTTATTCGTGTCTGGGTCACTGCTAACCCAACGAACAACGAGGCTGCATGTGCAAGCGCTCATATTGATAGTAAGTAGTATGTTAACGTGTGGACAAAATTTCCCCGGAAGCACACGACCGTTTCGCGGTTGTTGCCGCTCATCAGGTATGCGTACCCGGTACTCCTCTGCCCACTCGTCTTCATACTTGTACACTCCGATGTTATATGTTCACTAGAATCTAATTTGAAGCGTCTGGAGTGTGAATGGATACTCTTTCATTGAAGAGCCCACAAATGAATCACAACTGTGATTTCTCATAGTTATTCGTGTCTGGGTCACTGCTAACCCAACGAACAACGAGGCTGCATGTGCAAGCGCTCATATTGATAGTAAGTAGTATGTTAACGTGTGGACAAAATTTCCCCGGAAGCACACGACCGGTTTCGCGGTTGTTGCCGCTCATCAGGTTATGCGTACCCGGTACTCCTCTGCCCACTCGTCTTCATACTTGTACACTCCGATGTTATATGTTCACTAGAATCTAATTTGAAGCGTCTGGAGTGTGAATGGATACTCTTTATTGAGAGCCCACAAATGAATCACAACTGTGATTTCTCATAGTTATTCGTGTCTGGGTCACTGCTAACCCAACGAACAAACGAGGCATGCATAGTTGCAAGCGCTCATATTGATAGTAAGTAGTATGTTAACGTGTTGACAAAATTTTCCCCGGAAGCACACGACCGGTGTTCGCGGTTGTTGCCGCTCATCGGGTATGCGTACCCGGTACTCCTCTGCCCACTCGTCTTCATACTTGTACACTCCGATGTTATCTGTTCACTAGAATCTAATTTGAAGCGTCTGGAGTGTGAATGGATACTCCTTTACTTGAGGAGCCCACAAATGAATCACAACTGTGATTTCTCATAGTTATATGTGTCTGGGTCACTGCTATACCCAACCAACAACGAGGCTGCATGTG
>CANUEZ040000587.1:22500-30505 GCA_948099385.1 Fasciola hepatica | reverse complement strand
TATAAAAATGTGTTTATTCATTTGTTAATTTTTACATGTTTGTGTGTTGTTTATTATTGAACGAATTTGTGAACGCACGTAAAGGTTCACCCTAACCCTAACCCTAACCCTAACCCTAACCCTAACCCTAACCCTAACCCTAACCCTAACCCTAACCCTAACCCTAACCCTAACCCTAACCCTAACCCTAACCCTAACCCTAACCCTAACCCTAACCCTAACCCTAACCCTAACCCTAACCCTAACCCTAACCCTAACCCTAACCCTAACCCTAACCCTAACCCTAACCCTAACCCTAACCCTAACCCTAACCCTAACCCTAACCCTAACCCTAACCCTAACCCTAACCCTAACCCTAACCCTAACCCTAACCCTAACCCTAACCCTAACCCTAACCCTAACCCTAACCCTAACCCTAACCCTAACCCTAACCCTAACCCTAACCCTAACCCTAACCCTAACCCTAACCCTAACCCTAACCCTAACCCTAACCCTAACCCTAACCCTAACCCTAACCCTAACCCTAACCCTAACCCTAACCCTAACCCTAACCCTAACCCTAACCCTAACCCTAACCCTAACCCTAACCCTAACCCTAACCCTAACCCTAACCCTAACCCTAACCCTAACCCTAACCCTAACCCTAACCCTAACCCTAACCCTAACCCTAACCCTAACCCTAACCCTAACCCTAACCCTAACCCTAACCCTAACCCTAACCCTAACCCTAACCCTAACCCTAACCCTAACCCTAACCCTAACCCTAACCCTAACCCTAACCCTAACCCTAACCCTAACCCTAACCCTAACCCTAACCCTAACCCTAACCCTAACCCTAACCCTAACCCTAACCCTAACCCTAACCCTAACCCTAACCCTAACCCTAACCCTAACCCTAACCCTAACCCTAACCCTAACCCTAACCCTAACCCTAACCCTAACCCTAACCCTAACCCTAACCCTAACCCTAACCCTAACCCTAACCCTAACCCTAACCCTAACCCTAACCCTAACCCTAACCCTAACCCTAACCCTAACCCTAACCCTAACCCTAACCCTAACCCTAACCCTAACCCTAACCCTAACCCTAACCCTAACCCTAACCCTAACCCTAACCCTAACCCTAACCCTAACCCTAACCCTAACCCTAACCCTAACCCTAACCCTAACCCTAACCCTAACCCTAACCCTAACCCTAACCCTAACCCTAACCCTAACCCTAACCCTAACCCTAACCCTAACCCTAACCCTAACCCTAACCCTAACCCTAACCCTAACCCTAACCCTAACCCTAACCCTAACCCTAACCCTAACCCTAACCCTAACCCTAACCCTAACCCTAACCCTAACCCTAACCCTAACCCTAACCCTAACCCTAACCCTAACCCTAACCCTAACCCTAACCCTAACCCTAACCCTAACCCTAACCCTAACCCTAACCCTAACCCTAACCCTAACCCTAACCCTAACCCTAACCCTAACCCTAACCCTAACCCTAACCCTAACCCTAACCCTAACCCTAACCCTAACCCTAACCCTAACCCTAACCCTAACCCTAACCCTAACCCTAACCCTAACCCTAACCCTAACCCTAACCCTAACCCTAACCCTAACCCTAACCCTAACCCTAACCCTAACCCTAACCCTAACCCTAACCCTAACCCTAACCCTAACCCTAACCCTAACCCTAACCCTAACCCTAACCCTAACCCTAACCCTAACCCTAACCCTAACCCTAACCCTAACCCTAACCCTAACCCTAACCCTAACCCTAACCCTAAAACTTACGGTCGTTCAACATCCTCGCCATGCCAGCCGTTTTTCTTGTATATACTATTACAGAAAAACGGCTGTGCCCTGTGCCAGGCCGTTCTGCAATCTGATTGGTCTAGCGGTTGCCATATTTGGCAACTGACCAATCAGAATCGAGTATTTGGTTATCATGGCACAAAAAAAAGTTGTGCCTGTGCCAATTGGTTTTTTTGCATTCCTTCGGTTTTTTTTATGTTTTTAAAGGTTGCAAATGGTTTTATTTGTTTAAATGAAATACTGTTTCAATTTTTTTGTGTTCGTGAATGCTAAAAAGTATATAAATGAGAGTTTGTGGTGAATCACTTTTAAAGTGTACTGTCTGATGGTTCACGAAGGTTGTTTGGCTTGGCCTAAGATTCGGAATTTGTATAGCAGTGTTGAACCAGTTTTGCGTCGTTGGGAAGAGCATCTACAAGGTATACCCATAAAGATTTGTTGCGGGGATAACGGACCTCGATTGCGTTCGGCGATTAGTGAAATTCAACGTACCATTGATCGTTTGACTTTAACTCGTGATTTTTGTTATCAATTGACTTTAACTCGTGATTTTTGTTATCAATTTCTAAATGAATATTGTTCGTCCGAGTCGTCAGTACCCGTGGTTTTGGAAGCGTCGGACTCTTCGAATTCGTCGATGGCGTCCACGTCGGTGGAAACGGTTTTTCTATAGAGGAAACGGTTCCTGTCGTTGTTATGGTCGGTGTGGCAATGGAAATGGATATTGTCGAAAGTTGTATAAGCGGTGTTCTCGATATGTGTGTCATAAATTTCTTTTCACGAAGGTTGTGTCGGTGGATACGGAGGCTTTTGTTATTTCAACTCGTTTGGATGACTTTGAACAAGCTAAACGGATGTTTGAGTTGTATCGTTCGTATCGTATTTCTGGTATTAAAGTATTGTATCGATCGGATGTTCGAGGTGGTTATGCTCAGTTTGCTAAGTTGGATGAAGCTTGTGTACGTCTTGGTATTATTCCTGTGGCTACTGCGAATGAGTTCAACCCAGACGTCAGTGCTAATCAATTACGTCTGAAGAGTCGTTATCGTGAATTGTTGGTTACAAAGGATTTTGAATTGAATCGACGTACTCTTTGGGTCGATAGTGGTCAGGATGGTGTTCCTGCGCAACGTAATCCGTGGTTGTCAGATACTTCTAAGCCTCACTATGGATTATTCTGTAAACTAGTAAATCTTACGGATGACTTCAAATCGAAGACTAATCGGTGCGGCGTTCTAAATATATCTGTATTCATTCAATTCCGAGACCGCAAAATTGCTTAACCAGTCCCATAATATGATTATGTGAAAAGAACACGGTTTAAAGTTATAATGAAAAATTGTATTATGAGAAATACAGAAATCTTTATTCCATATGTATCACGTGTTCAATTCTTCTTAGTAATGCCGGTAACTGGGAGGTGTAGAATCCGTAGTACTGTTCTATTGGATTGTTTGATGTAAAAATTAAATTCTTTGAGTTGAAATGTTTGGTTCCTCCTTTACATTGAACCATGAAAGGGTATCTGTCACATAGTCGTAGTAGGTAAGCGATTCCCCACTCGCCATCGTAGTCATCAATTATGACGGTATCTTCCTGTCTGTAGTAATCCCACCATATGGTGTTATTTTTCCAGTATATGGTACCATCCTTTGCTTGATTCTTAGCAGTAGTTGTCTTGCCGATGCCCGTAGGCCCCCAAATCCACCAGACTTCCGTCTTCTGTTGTCTCTCTTCACTATGGAAGATGAGGTCGATGGTGCGCAGTATGTTGTTGAAGTGCTTGGTGAATATGAGTGTATGGTTAAGGGCGACGGATTGTAAAGTATTCCCCGCTCGATATTCCTGTATAATCTGATTAATGTCGTCCTCTGTATTGCGTCTTTTTTTCTTCGTCGTTGTTGTGGTTGCAATATTAGTCCACGGGCCGTCAATTCTTGTATCAATTTTTTGGCAATATCTTCTGGCTGCGACAGGATTTGTCGCGTACTCGATGTGTGCTGCGGACAGGAATCTGTTGATGAACCTACAGGTTGTGGGTTGTTTTCTTTGTAGGTATATTTGGTAGTGGTTTGTTCCAGATTGTCCTCTTTCAAGTTGGAAGACATACTTGCAGTTGTTCCTTTGAAGTAATTCTTGTAATTCCTCCGGTGTTTCCGTCGGATTATTGTATGTGCACAAGAAGTGGCGGTATCTCCTTTCTCGAGGTGGATTCTGTGACATAGGTTGCCCGTGCCGTTGTACGCAGAGGTTGCGTGTGATTAATCTCCGGTTAGGTTGCGTGTTATATAGGTCTGTTATGGTTGCTATTGGTGACATTTGAACTTTCATGTATTTGAAATTCGTATGTTTTAGTTAGGGAACCTCCCCCCCCCTCGTTTATATTTGTGTGCGTGCATGGATTCAAAAATTCCCAGGGTTTTAGGATCGTGTGACTGCGCGATGGATGACGGCACGTGTTATGGTTTAAGGGATTTACTTCCCACGGTATATGGTTCAGACATTGTGTTAATGGCTTAAGGGTTTAGGCGTTGGTTTTCGTATGTTCCATTAGGGATGTAGTGTATTAAGAAGTTAAGGGTTTAGGCGTTTATTATTAATGTTTTTTTTTTGGGTTTTTTTTTTAAATTTTTAAGTAATTACTGAATATGATCCTAAGGGTTTAGGCGTTCGTTATAATTTTTTTTTTTGGATTTATTTATAAAAATGTAATTAACTACTGAATATGATCCTAAGGTTTTAGGGGTTTTTTTTGGTTTTTTTTTTTTTTATAAAAATGTGTTTATTCATTTGTTATTTTTTACATGTTTGTGTGTTGTTTATTATTGAACGAATTTGTGAACGCACGTAAAGGTTCACCCTAACCCTAACCCTAACCCTAACCCTAACCCTAACCCTAACCCTAACCCTAACCCTAACCCTAACCCTAACCCTAACCCTAACCCTAACCCTAACCCTAACCCTAACCCTAACCCTAACCCTAACCCTAACCCTAACCCTAACCCTAACCCTAACCCTAACCCTAACCCTAACCCTAACCCTAACCCTAACCCTAACCCTAACCCTAACCCTAACCCTAACCCTAACCCTAACCCTAACCCTAACCCTAACCCTAACCCTAACCCTAACCCTAACCCTAACCCTAACCCTAACCCTAACCCTAACCCTAACCCTAACCCTAACCCTAACCCTAACCCTAACCCTAACCCTAACCCTAACCCTAACCCTAACCCTAACCCTAACCCTAACCCTAACCCTAACCCTAACCCTAACCCTAACCCTAACCCTAACCCTAACCCTAACCCTAACCCTAACCCTAACCCTAACCCTAACCCTAACCCTAACCCTAACCCTAACCCTAACCCTAACCCTAACCCTAACCCTAACCCTAACCCTAACCCTAACCCTAACCCTAACCCTAACCCTAACCCTAACCCTAACCCTAACCCTAACCCTAACCCTAACCCTAACCCTAACCCTAACCCTAACCCTAACCCTAACCCTAACCCTAACCCTAACCCTAACCCTAACCCTAACCCTAACCCTAACCCTAAAACTTACGGTCGTTCAACATCCTCGCCATGCCAGCCGTTTTTCTTGTATATACTATTACAGAAAAACGGCTGTGCCCTGTGCCAGGCCGTTCTGCAATCTGATTGGTCTAGCGGTTGCCATATTTGGCAACTGACCAATCAGAATCGAGTATTTGGTTATCATGGCACAAAAAAAAGTTGTGCCTGTGCCAATTGGTTTTTTTGCATTCCTTCGGTTTTTTTTATGTTTTTAAAGGTTGCAAATGGTTTTATTTGTTTAAATGAAATACTGTTTCAATTTTTTTGTGTTCGTGAATGCTAAAAAGTATATAAATGAGAGTTTGTGGTGAATCACTTTTAAAGTGTACTGTCTGATGGTTCACGAAGGTTGTTTGGCTTGGCCTAAGATTCGGAATTTGTATAGCAGTGTTGAACCAGTTTTGCGTCGTTGGGAAGAGCATCTACAAGGTATACCCATAAAGATTTGTTGCGGGGATAACGGACCTCGATTGCGTTCGGCGATTAGTGAAATTCAACGTACCATTGATCGTTTGACTTTAACTCGTGATTTTTGTTATCAATTTCTAAATGAATATTGTTCGTCCGAGTCGTCAGTACCCGTGGTTTTGGAAGCGTCGGACTCTTCGAATTCGTCGATGGCGTCCACGTCGGTGGAAACGGTTTTTCTATAGAGGAAACGGTTCCTGTCGTTGTTATGGTCGGTGTGGCAATGGAAATGGATATTGTCGAAAGTTGTATAAGCGGTGTTCTCGATATGTGTGTCATAAATTTCTTTTCACGAAGGTTGTGTCGGTGGATACGGAGGCTTTTGTTATTTCAACTCGTTTGGATGACTTTGAACAAGCTAAACGGATGTTTGAGTTGTATCGTTCGTATCGTATTTCTGGTATTAAAGTATTGTATCGATCGGATGTTCGAGGTGGTTATGCTCAGTTTGCTAAGTTGGATGAAGCTTGTGTACGTCTTGGTATTATTCCTGTGGCTACTGCGAATGAGTTCAACCCAGACGTCAGTGCTAATCAATTACGTCTGAAGAGTCGTTATCGTGAATTGTTGGTTACAAAGGATTTTGAATTGAATCGACGTACTCTTTGGGTCGATAGTGGTCAGGATGGTGTTCCTGCGCAACGTAATCCGTGGTTGTCAGATACTTCTAAGCCTCACTATGGATTATTCTGTAAACTAGTAAATCTTACGGATGACTTCAAATCGAAGACTAATCGGTGCGGCGTTCTAAATATATCTGTATTCATTCAATTCCGAGACCGCAAAATTGCTTAACCAGTCCCATAATATGATTATGTGAAAAGAACACGGTTTAAAGTTATAATGAAAAATTGTATTATGAGAAATACAGAAATCTTTATTCCATATGTATCACGTGTTCAATTCTTCTTAGTAATGCCGGTAACTGGGAGGTGTAGAATCCGTAGTACTGTTCTATTGGATTGTTTGATGTAAAAATTAAATTCTTTGAGTTGAAATGTTTGGTTCCTCCTTTACATTGAACCATGAAAGGGTATCTGTCACATAGTCGTAGTAGGTAAGCGATTCCCCACTCGCCATCGTAGTCATCAATTATGACGGTATCTTCCTGTCTGTAGTAATCCCACCATATGGTGTTATTTTTCCAGTATATGGTACCATCCTTTGCTTGATTCTTAGCAGTAGTTGTCTTGCCGATGCCCGTAGGCCCCCAAATCCACCAGACTTCCGTCTTCTGTTGTCTCTCTTCACTATGGAAGATGAGGTCGATGGTGCGCAGTATGTTGTTGAAGTGCTTGGTGAATATGAGTGTATGGTTAAGGGCGACGGATTGTAAAGTATTCCCCGCTCGATATTCCTGTATAATCTGATTAATGTCGTCCTCTGTATTGCGTCTTTTTTTCTTCGTCGTTGTTGTGGTTGCAATATTAGTCCACGGGCCGTCAATTCTTGTATCAATTTTTTGGCAATATCTTCTGGCTGCGACAGGATTTGTCGCGTACTCGATGTGTGCTGCGGACAGGAATCTGTTGATGAACCTACAGGTTGTGGGTTGTTTTCTTTGTAGGTATATTTGGTAGTGGTTTGTTCCAGATTGTCCTCTTTCAAGTTGGAAGACATACTTGCAGTTGTTCCTTTGAAGTAATTCTTGTAATTCCTCCGGTGTTTCCGTCGGATTATTGTATGTGCACAAGAAGTGGCGGTATCTCCTTTCTCGAGGTGGATTCTGTGACATAGGTTGCCCGTGCCGTTGTACGCAGAGGTTGCGTGTGATTAATCTCCGGTTAGGTTGCGTGTTATATAGGTCTGTTATGGTTGCTATTGGTGACATTTGAACTTTCATGTATTTGAAATTCGTATGTTTTAGTTAGGGAACCTCCCCCCCCCTCGTTTATATTTGTGTGCGTGCATGGATTCAAAAATTCCCAGGGTTTTAGGATCGTGTGACTGCGCGATGGATGACGGCACGTGTTATGGTTTAAGGGATTTACTTCCCACGGTATATGGTTCAGACATTGTGTTAATGGCTTAAGGGTTTAGGCGTTGGTTTTCGTATGTTCCATTAGGGATGTAGTGTATTAAGAAGTTAAGGGTTTAGGCGTTTATTATTAATGTTTTTTTTTTGGGTTTTTTTTTAAATTTTTAAGTAATTACTG
>CANUEZ040000587.1:12500-20000 GCA_948099385.1 Fasciola hepatica | reverse complement strand
CTACAAGGTATACCCATAAAGATTTGTTGCGGGGATAACGGACCTCGATTGCGTTCGGCGATTAGTGAAATTCAACGTACCATTGATCGTTTGACTTTAACTCGTGATTTTTGTTATCAATTTCTAAATGAATATTGTTCGTCCGAGTCGTCAGTACCCGTGGTTTTGGAAGCGTCGGACTCTTCGAATTCGTCGATGGCGTCCACGTCGGTGGAAACGGTTTTTCTATAGAGGAAACGGTTCCTGTCGTTGTTATGGTCGGTGTGGCAATGGAAATGGATATTGTCGAAAGTTGTATAAGCGGTGTTCTCGATATGTGTGTCATAAATTTCTTTTCACGAAGGTTGTGTCGGTGGATACGGAGGCTTTTGTTATTTCAACTCGTTTGGATGACTTTGAACAAGCTAAACGGATGTTTGAGTTGTATCGTTCGTATCGTATTTCTGGTATTAAAGTATTGTATCGATCGGATGTTCGAGGTGGTTATGCTCAGTTTGCTAAGTTGGATGAAGCTTGTGTACGTCTTGGTATTATTCCTGTGGCTACTGCGAATGAGTTCAACCCAGACGTCAGTGCTAATCAATTACGTCTGAAGAGTCGTTATCGTGAATTGTTGGTTACAAAGGATTTTGAATTGAATCGACGTACTCTTTGGGTCGATAGTGGTCAGGATGGTGTTCCTGCGCAACGTAATCCGTGGTTGTCAGATACTTCTAAGCCTCACTATGGATTATTCTGTAAACTAGTAAATCTTACGGATGACTTCAAATCGAAGACTAATCGGTGCGGCGTTCTAAATATATCTGTATTCATTCAATTCCGAGACCGCAAAATTGCTTAACCAGTCCCATAATATGATTATGTGAAAAGAACACGGTTTAAAGTTATAATGAAAAATTGTATTATGAGAAATACAGAAATCTTTATTCCATATGTATCACGTGTTCAATTCTTCTTAGTAATGCCGGTAACTGGGAGGTGTAGAATCCGTAGTACTGTTCTATTGGATTGTTTGATGTAAAAATTAAATTCTTTGAGTTGAAATGTTTGGTTCCTCCTTTACATTGAACCATGAAAGGGTATCTGTCACATAGTCGTAGTAGGTAAGCGATTCCCCACTCGCCATCGTAGTCATCAATTATGACGGTATCTTCCTGTCTGTAGTAATCCCACCATATGGTGTTATTTTTCCAGTATATGGTACCATCCTTTGCTTGATTCTTAGCAGTAGTTGTCTTGCCGATGCCCGTAGGCCCCCAAATCCACCAGACTTCCGTCTTCTGTTGTCTCTCTTCACTATGGAAGATGAGGTCGATGGTGCGCAGTATGTTGTTGAAGTGCTTGGTGAATATGAGTGTATGGTTAAGGGCGACGGATTGTAAAGTATTCCCCGCTCGATATTCCTGTATAATCTGATTAATGTCGTCCTCTGTATTGCGTCTTTTTTTCTTCGTCGTTGTTGTGGTTGCAATATTAGTCCACGGGCCGTCAATTCTTGTATCAATTTTTTGGCAATATCTTCTGGCTGCGACAGGATTTGTCGCGTACTCGATGTGTGCTGCGGACAGGAATCTGTTGATGAACCTACAGGTTGTGGGTTGTTTTCTTTGTAGGTATATTTGGTAGTGGTTTGTTCCAGATTGTCCTCTTTCAAGTTGGAAGACATACTTGCAGTTGTTCCTTTGAAGTAATTCTTGTAATTCCTCCGGTGTTTCCGTCGGATTATTGTATGTGCACAAGAAGTGGCGGTATCTCCTTTCTCGAGGTGGATTCTGTGACATAGGTTGCCCGTGCCGTTGTACGCAGAGGTTGCGTGTGATTAATCTCCGGTTAGGTTGCGTGTTATATAGGTCTGTTATGGTTGCTATTGGTGACATTTGAACTTTCATGTATTTGAAATTCGTATGTTTTAGTTAGGGAACCTCCCCCCCCCTCGTTTATATTTGTGTGCGTGCATGGATTCAAAAATTCCCAGGGTTTTAGGATCGTGTGACTGCGCGATGGATGACGGCACGTGTTATGGTTTAAGGGATTTACTTCCCACGGTATATGGTTCAGACATTGTGTTAATGGCTTAAGGGTTTAGGCGTTGGTTTTCGTATGTTCCATTAGGGATGTAGTGTATTAAGAAGTTAAGGGTTTAGGCGTTTATTATTAATGTTTTTTTTTTGGGTTTTTTTTTTAAATTTTTAAGTAATTACTGAATATGATCCTAAGGGTTTAGGCGTTCGTTATAATTTTTTTTTTTGGATTTATTTATAAAAATGTAATTAACTACTGAATATGATCCTAAGGTTTTAGGGGTTTTTTTTGGTTTTTTTTTTTTTTATAAAAATGTGTTTATTCATTTGTTAATTTTTACATGTTTGTGTGTTGTTTATTATTGAACGAATTTGTGAACGCACGTAAAGGTTCACCCTAACCCTAACCCTAACCCTAACCCTAACCCTAACCCTAACCCTAACCCTAACCCTAACCCTAACCCTAACCCTAACCCTAACCCTAACCCTAACCCTAACCCTAACCCTAACCCTAACCCTAACCCTAACCCTAACCCTAACCCTAACCCTAACCCTAACCCTAACCCTAACCCTAACCCTAACCCTAACCCTAACCCTAACCCTAACCCTAACCCTAACCCTAACCCTAACCCTAACCCTAACCCTAACCCTAACCCTAACCCTAACCCTAACCCTAACCCTAACCCTAACCCTAACCCTAACCCTAACCCTAACCCTAACCCTAACCCTAACCCTAACCCTAACCCTAACCCTAACCCTAACCCTAACCCTAACCCTAACCCTAACCCTAACCCTAACCCTAACCCTAACCCTAACCCTAACCCTAACCCTAACCCTAACCCTAACCCTAACCCTAACCCTAACCCTAACCCTAACCCTAACCCTAACCCTAACCCTAACCCTAACCCTAACCCTAACCCTAACCCTAACCCTAACCCTAACCCTAACCCTAACCCTAACCCTAACCCTAACCCTAACCCTAACCCTAACCCTAACCCTAACCCTAACCCTAACCCTAACCCTAACCCTAACCCTAACCCTAACCCTAACCCTAACCCTAACCCTAACCCTAACCCTAACCCTAACCCTAACCCTAACCCTAACCCTAACCCTAACCCTAACCCTAACCCTAACCCTAACCCTAACCCTAACCCTAACCCTAACCCTAACCCTAACCCTAAACCTAACCCTAACCCTAACCCTAACCCTAACCCTAAAACTTACGGTCGTTCAACATCCTCGCCATGCCAGCCGTTTTTCTTGTATATACTATTACAGAAAAACGGCTGTGCCCTGTGCCAGGCCGTTCTGCAATCTGATTGGTCTAGCGGTTGCCATATTTGGCAACTGACCAATCAGAATCGAGTATTTGGTTATCATGGCACAAAAAAAAGTTGTGCCTGTGCCAATTGGTTTTTTTGCATTCCTTCGGTTTTTTTTATGTTTTTAAAGGTTGCAAATGGTTTTATTTGTTTAAATGAAATACTGTTTCAATTTTTTTGTGTTCGTGAATGCTAAAAAGTATATAAATGAGAGTTTGTGGTGAATCACTTTTAAAGTGTACTGTCTGATGGTTCACGAAGGTTGTTTGGCTTGGCCTAAGATTCGGAATTTGTATAGCAGTGTTGAACCAGTTTTGCGTCGTTGGGAAGAGCATCTACAAGGTATACCCATAAAGATTTGTTGCGGGGATAACGGACCTCGATTGCGTTCGGCGATTAGTGAAATTCAACGTACCATTGATCGTTTGACTTTAACTCGTGATTTTTGTTATCAATTTCTAAATGAATATTGTTCGTCCGAGTCGTCAGTACCCGTGGTTTTGGAAGCGTCGGACTCTTCGAATTCGTCGATGGCGTCCACGTCGGTGGAAACGGTTTTTCTATAGAGGAAACGGTTCCTGTCGTTGTTATGGTCGGTGTGGCAATGGAAATGGATATTGTCGAAAGTTGTATAAGCGGTGTTCTCGATATGTGTGTCATAAATTTCTTTTCACGAAGGTTGTGTCGGTGGATACGGAGGCTTTTGTTATTTCAACTCGTTTGGATGACTTTGAACAAGCTAAACGGATGTTTGAGTTGTATCGTTCGTATCGTATTTCTGGTATTAAAGTATTGTATCGATCGGATGTTCGAGGTGGTTATGCTCAGTTTGCTAAGTTGGATGAAGCTTGTGTACGTCTTGGTATTATTCCTGTGGCTACTGCGAATGAGTTCAACCCAGACGTCAGTGCTAATCAATTACGTCTGAAGAGTCGTTATCGTGAATTGTTGGTTACAAAGGATTTTGAATTGAATCGACGTACTCTTTGGGTCGATAGTGGTCAGGATGGTGTTCCTGCGCAACGTAATCCGTGGTTGTCAGATACTTCTAAGCCTCACTATGGATTATTCTGTAAACTAGTAAATCTTACGGATGACTTCAAATCGAAGACTAATCGGTGCGGCGTTCTAAATATATCTGTATTCATTCAATTCCGAGACCGCAAAATTGCTTAACCAGTCCCATAATATGATTATGTGAAAAGAACACGGTTTAAAGTTATAATGAAAAATTGTATTATGAGAAATACAGAAATCTTTATTCCATATGTATCACGTGTTCAATTCTTCTTAGTAATGCCGGTAACTGGGAGGTGTAGAATCCGTAGTACTGTTCTATTGGATTGTTTGATGTAAAAATTAAATTCTTTGAGTTGAAATGTTTGGTTCCTCCTTTACATTGAACCATGAAAGGGTATCTGTCACATAGTCGTAGTAGGTAAGCGATTCCCCACTCGCCATCGTAGTCATCAATTATGACGGTATCTTCCTGTCTGTAGTAATCCCACCATATGGTGTTATTTTTCCAGTATATGGTACCATCCTTTGCTTGATTCTTAGCAGTAGTTGTCTTGCCGATGCCCGTAGGCCCCCAAATCCACCAGACTTCCGTCTTCTGTTGTCTCTCTTCACTATGGAAGATGAGGTCGATGGTGCGCAGTATGTTGTTGAAGTGCTTGGTGAATATGAGTGTATGGTTAAGGGCGACGGATTGTAAAGTATTCCCCGCTCGATATTCCTGTATAATCTGATTAATGTCGTCCTCTGTATTGCGTCTTTTTTTCTTCGTCGTTGTTGTGGTTGCAATATTAGTCCACGGGCCGTCAATTCTTGTATCAATTTTTTGGCAATATCTTCTGGCTGCGACAGGATTTGTCGCGTACTCGATGTGTGCTGCGGACAGGAATCTGTTGATGAACCTACAGGTTGTGGGTTGTTTTCTTTGTAGGTATATTTGGTAGTGGTTTGTTCCAGATTGTCCTCTTTCAAGTTGGAAGACATACTTGCAGTTGTTCCTTTGAAGTAATTCTTGTAATTCCTCCGGTGTTTCCGTCGGATTATTGTATGTGCACAAGAAGTGGCGGTATCTCCTTTCTCGAGGTGGATTCTGTGACATAGGTTGCCCGTGCCGTTGTACGCAGAGGTTGCGTGTGATTAATCTCCGGTTAGGTTGCGTGTTATATAGGTCTGTTATGGTTGCTATTGGTGACATTTGAACTTTCATGTATTTGAAATTCGTATGTTTTAGTTAGGGAACCTCCCCCCCCCTCGTTTATATTTGTGTGCGTGCATGGATTCAAAAATTCCCAGGGTTTTAGGATCGTGTGACTGCGCGATGGATGACGGCACGTGTTATGGTTTAAGGGATTTACTTCCCACGGTATATGGTTCAGACATTGTGTTAATGGCTTAAGGGGTGTTAATGGCTTAAGGGTTTAGGCGTTGGTTTTCGTATGTTCCATTAGGGATGTAGTGTATTAAGAATAATGTTTTTTTTTTGGGTTTTTTTTTTAAATTTTTAAGTAATTACTGAATATGATCCTAAGGGTTTAGGCGTTCGTTATAATTTTTTTTTTTGGATTTATTTATAAAAATGTAATTAACTACTGAATATGATCCTAAGGTTTTAGGGGTTTTTTTTGGTTTTTTTTTTTTTTATAAAAATGTGTTTATTCATTTGTTAATTTTTACATGTTTGTGTGTTGTTTATTATTGAACGAATTTGTGAACGCACGTAAAGGTTCACCCTAACCCTAACCCTAACCCTAACCCTAACCCTAACCCTAACCCTAACCCTAACCCTAACCCTAACCCTAACCCTAACCCTAACCCTAACCCTAACCCTAACCCTAACCCTAACCCTAACCCTAACCCTAACCCTAACCCTAACCCTAACCCTAACCCTAACCCTAACCCTAACCCTAACCCTAACCCTAACCCTAACCCTAACCCTAACCCTAACCCTAACCCTAACCCTAACCCTAACCCTAACCCTAACCCTAACCCTAACCCTAACCCTAACCCTAACCCTAACCCTAACCCTAACCCTAACCCTAACCCTAACCCTAACCCTAACCCTAACCCTAACCCTAACCCTAACCCTAACCCTAACCCTAACCCTAACCCTAACCCTAACCCTAACCCTAACCCTAACCCTAACCCTAACCCTAACCCTAACCCTAACCCTAACCCTAACCCTAACCCTAACCCTAACCCTAACCCTAACCCTAACCCTAACCCTAACCCTAACCCTAACCCTAACCCTAACCCTAACCCTAACCCTAACCCTAACCCTAACCCTAACCCTAACCCTAACCCTAACCCTAACCCTAACCCTAACCCTAACCCTAACCCTAACCCTAACCCTAACCCTAACCCTAACCCTAACCCTAACCCTAACCCTAACCCTAACCCTAACCCTAAACCTAACCCTAACCCTAACCCTAACCCTAACCCTAAAACTTACGGTCGTTCAACATCCTCGCCATGCCAGCCGTTTTTCTTGTATATACTATTACAGAAAAACGGCTGTGCCCTGTGCCAGGCCGTTCTGCAATCTGATTGGTCTAGCGGTTGCCATATTTGGCAACTGACCAATCAGAATCGAGTATTTGGTTATCATGGCACAAAAAAAAGTTGTGCCTGTGCCAATTGGTTTTTTTGCATTCCTTCGGTTTTTTTTATGTTTTTAAAGGTTGCAAATGGTTTTATTTGTTTAAATGAAATACTGTTTCAATTTTTTTGTGTTCGTGAATGCTAAAAAGTATATAAATGAGAGTTTGTGGTGAATCACTTTTAAAGTGTACTGTCTGATGGTTCACGAAGGTTGTTTGGCTTGGCCTAAGATTCGGAATTTGTATAGCAGTGTTGAACCAGTTTTGCGTCGTTGGGAAGAGCATCTACAAGGTATACCCATAAAGATTTGTTGCGGGGATAACGGACCTCGATTGCGTTCGGCGATTAGTGAAATTCAACGTACCATTGATCGTTTGACTTTAACTCGTGATTTTTGTTATCAATTTCTAAATGAATATTGTTCGTCCGAGTCGTCAGTACCCGTGGTTTTGGAAGCGTCGGACTCTTCGAATTCGTCGATGGCGTCCACGTCGGTGGAAACGGTTTTTCTATAGAGGAAACGGTTCCTGTCGTTGTTATGG
>CANUEZ040000587.1:0-7500 GCA_948099385.1 Fasciola hepatica | reverse complement strand
TTCAATTCCGAGACCGCAAAATTGCTTAACCAGTCCCATAATATGATTATGTGAAAAGAACACGGTTTAAAGTTATAATGAAAAATTGTATTATGAGAAATACAGAAATCTTTATTCCATATGTATCACGTGTTCAATTCTTCTTAGTAATGCCGGTAACTGGGAGGTGTAGAATCCGTAGTACTGTTCTATTGGATTGTTTGATGTAAAAATTAAATTCTTTGAGTTGAAATGTTTGGTTCCTCCTTTACATTGAACCATGAAAGGGTATCTGTCACATAGTCGTAGTAGGTAAGCGATTCCCCACTCGCCATCGTAGTCATCAATTATGACGGTATCTTCCTGTCTGTAGTAATCCCACCATATGGTGTTATTTTTCCAGTATATGGTACCATCCTTTGCTTGATTCTTAGCAGTAGTTGTCTTGCCGATGCCCGTAGGCCCCCAAATCCACCAGACTTCCGTCTTCTGTTGTCTCTCTTCACTATGGAAGATGAGGTCGATGGTGCGCAGTATGTTGTTGAAGTGCTTGGTGAATATGAGTGTATGGTTAAGGGCGACGGATTGTAAAGTATTCCCCGCTCGATATTCCTGTATAATCTGATTAATGTCGTCCTCTGTATTGCGTCTTTTTTTCTTCGTCGTTGTTGTGGTTGCAATATTAGTCCACGGGCCGTCAATTCTTGTATCAATTTTTTGGCAATATCTTCTGGCTGCGACAGGATTTGTCGCGTACTCGATGTGTGCTGCGGACAGGAATCTGTTGATGAACCTACAGGTTGTGGGTTGTTTTCTTTGTAGGTATATTTGGTAGTGGTTTGTTCCAGATTGTCCTCTTTCAAGTTGGAAGACATACTTGCAGTTGTTCCTTTGAAGTAATTCTTGTAATTCCTCCGGTGTTTCCGTCGGATTATTGTATGTGCACAAGAAGTGGCGGTATCTCCTTTCTCGAGGTGGATTCTGTGACATAGGTTGCCCGTGCCGTTGTACGCAGAGGTTGCGTGTGATTAATCTCCGGTTAGGTTGCGTGTTATATAGGTCTGTTATGGTTGCTATTGGTGACATTTGAACTTTCATGTATTTGAAATTCGTATGTTTTAGTTAGGGAACCTCCCCCCCCCTCGTTTATATTTGTGTGCGTGCATGGATTCAAAAATTCCCAGGGTTTTAGGATCGTGTGACTGCGCGATGGATGACGGCACGTGTTATGGTTTAAGGGATTTACTTCCCACGGTATATGGTTCAGACATTGTGTTAATGGCTTAAGGGTTTAGGCGTTGGTTTTCGTATGTTCCATTAGGGATGTAGTGTATTAAGAAGTTAAGGGTTTAGGCGTTTATTATTAATGTTTTTTTTTTGGGTTTTTTTTTTAAATTTTTAAGTAATTACTGAATATGATCCTAAGGGTTTAGGCGTTCGTTATAATTTTTTTTTTTGGATTTATTTATAAAAATGTAATTAACTACTGAATATGATCCTAAGGTTTTAGGGGTTTTTTTTGGTTTTTTTTTTTTTTATAAAAATGTGTTTATTCATTTGTTAATTTTTACATGTTTGTGTGTTGTTTATTATTGAACGAATTTGTGAACGCACGTAAAGGTTCACCCTAACCCTAACCCTAACCCTAACCCTAACCCTAACCCTAACCCTAACCCTAACCCTAACCCTAACCCTAACCCTAACCCTAACCCTAACCCTAACCCTAACCCTAACCCTAACCCTAACCCTAACCCTAACCCTAACCCTAACCCTAACCCTAACCCTAACCCTAACCCTAACCCTAACCCTAACCCTAACCCTAACCCTAACCCTAACCCTAACCCTAACCCTAACCCTAACCCTAACCCTAACCCTAACCCTAACCCTAACCCTAACCCTAACCCTAACCCTAACCCTAACCCTAACCCTAACCCTAACCCTAACCCTAACCCTAACCCTAACCCTAACCCTAACCCTAACCCTAACCCTAACCCTAACCCTAACCCTAACCCTAACCCTAACCCTAACCCTAACCCTAACCCTAACCCTAACCCTAACCCTAACCCTAACCCTAACCCTAACCCTAACCCTAACCCTAACCCTAACCCTAACCCTAACCCTAACCCTAACCCTAACCCTAACCCTAACCCTAACCCTAACCCTAACCCTAACCCTAACCCTAACCCTAACCCTAACCCTAACCCTAACCCTAACCCTAACCCTAACCCTAACCCTAACCCTAACCCTAACCCTAACCCTAACCCTAACCCTAACCCTAACCCTAACCCTAACCCTAACCCTAACCCTAACCCTAACCCTAACCCTAACCCTAACCCTAACCCTAACCCTAACCCTAACCCTAACCCTAACCCTAACCCTAACCCTAACCCTAACCCTAACCCTAACCCTAAACCTAACCCTAACCCTAACCCTAACCCTAACCCTAAAACTTACGGTCGTTCAACATCCTCGCCATGCCAGCCGTTTTTCTTGTATATACTATTACAGAAAAACGGCTGTGCCCTGTGCCAGGCCGTTCTGCAATCTGATTGGTCTAGCGGTTGCCATATTTGGCAACTGACCAATCAGAATCGAGTATTTGGTTATCATGGCACAAAAAAAAGTTGTGCCTGTGCCAATTGGTTTTTTTGCATTCCTTCGGTTTTTTTTATGTTTTTAAAGGTTGCAAATGGTTTTATTTGTTTAAATGAAATACTGTTTCAATTTTTTTGTGTTCGTGAATGCTAAAAAGTATATAAATGAGAGTTTGTGGTGAATCACTTTTAAAGTGTACTGTCTGATGGTTCACGAAGGTTGTTTGGCTTGGCCTAAGATTCGGAATTTGTATAGCAGTGTTGAACCAGTTTTGCGTCGTTGGGAAGAGCATCTACAAGGTATACCCATAAAGATTTGTTGCGGGGATAACGGACCTCGATTGCGTTCGGCGATTAGTGAAATTCAACGTACCATTGATCGTTTGACTTTAACTCGTGATTTTTGTTATCAATTTCTAAATGAATATTGTTCGTCCGAGTCGTCAGTACCCGTGGTTTTGGAAGCGTCGGACTCTTCGAATTCGTCGATGGCGTCCACGTCGGTGGAAACGGTTTTTCTATAGAGGAAACGGTTCCTGTCGTTGTTATGGTCGGTGTGGCAATGGAAATGGATATTGTCGAAAGTTGTATAAGCGGTGTTCTCGATATGTGTGTCATAAATTTCTTTTCACGAAGGTTGTGTCGGTGGATACGGAGGCTTTTGTTATTTCAACTCGTTTGGATGACTTTGAACAAGCTAAACGGATGTTTGAGTTGTATCGTTCGTATCGTATTTCTGGTATTAAAGTATTGTATCGATCGGATGTTCGAGGTGGTTATGCTCAGTTTGCTAAGTTGGATGAAGCTTGTGTACGTCTTGGTATTATTCCTGTGGCTACTGCGAATGAGTTCAACCCAGACGTCAGTGCTAATCAATTACGTCTGAAGAGTCGTTATCGTGAATTGTTGGTTACAAAGGATTTTGAATTGAATCGACGTACTCTTTGGGTCGATAGTGGTCAGGATGGTGTTCCTGCGCAACGTAATCCGTGGTTGTCAGATACTTCTAAGCCTCACTATGGATTATTCTGTAAACTAGTAAATCTTACGGATGACTTCAAATCGAAGACTAATCGGTGCGGCGTTCTAAATATATCTGTATTCATTCAATTCCGAGACCGCAAAATTGCTTAACCAGTCCCATAATATGATTATGTGAAAAGAACACGGTTTAAAGTTATAATGAAAAATTGTATTATGAGAAATACAGAAATCTTTATTCCATATGTATCACGTGTTCAATTCTTCTTAGTAATGCCGGTAACTGGGAGGTGTAGAATCCGTAGTACTGTTCTATTGGATTGTTTGATGTAAAAATTAAATTCTTTGAGTTGAAATGTTTGGTTCCTCCTTTACATTGAACCATGAAAGGGTATCTGTCACATAGTCGTAGTAGGTAAGCGATTCCCCACTCGCCATCGTAGTCATCAATTATGACGGTATCTTCCTGTCTGTAGTAATCCCACCATATGGTGTTATTTTTCCAGTATATGGTACCATCCTTTGCTTGATTCTTAGCAGTAGTTGTCTTGCCGATGCCCGTAGGCCCCCAAATCCACCAGACTTCCGTCTTCTGTTGTCTCTCTTCACTATGGAAGATGAGGTCGATGGTGCGCAGTATGTTGTTGAAGTGCTTGGTGAATATGAGTGTATGGTTAAGGGCGACGGATTGTAAAGTATTCCCCGCTCGATATTCCTGTATAATCTGATTAATGTCGTCCTCTGTATTGCGTCTTTTTTTCTTCGTCGTTGTTGTGGTTGCAATATTAGTCCACGGGCCGTCAATTCTTGTATCAATTTTTTGGCAATATCTTCTGGCTGCGACAGGATTTGTCGCGTACTCGATGTGTGCTGCGGACAGGAATCTGTTGATGAACCTACAGGTTGTGGGTTGTTTTCTTTGTAGGTATATTTGGTAGTGGTTTGTTCCAGATTGTCCTCTTTCAAGTTGGAAGACATACTTGCAGTTGTTCCTTTGAAGTAATTCTTGTAATTCCTCCGGTGTTTCCGTCGGATTATTGTATGTGCACAAGAAGTGGCGGTATCTCCTTTCTCGAGGTGGATTCTGTGACATAGGTTGCCCGTGCCGTTGTACGCAGAGGTTGCGTGTGATTAATCTCCGGTTAGGTTGCGTGTTATATAGGTCTGTTATGGTTGCTATTGGTGACATTTGAACTTTCATGTATTTGAAATTCGTATGTTTTAGTTAGGGAACCTCCCCCCCCCTCGTTTATATTTGTGTGCGTGCATGGATTCAAAAATTCCCAGGGTTTTAGGATCGTGTGACTGCGCGATGGATGACGGCACGTGTTATGGTTTAAGGGATTTACTTCCCACGGTATATGGTTCAGACATTGTGTTAATGGCTTAAGGGTTTAGGCGTTGGTTTTCGTATGTTCCATTAGGGATGTAGTGTATTAAGAAGTTAAGGGTTTAGGCGTTTATTATTAATGTTTTTTTTTTGGGTTTTTTTTTTAAATTTTTAAGTAATTACTGAATATGATCCTAAGGGTTTAGGCGTTCGTTATAATTTTTTTTTTTGGATTTATTTATAAAAATGTAATTAACTACTGAATATGATCCTAAGGTTTTAGGGGTTTTTTTTGGTTTTTTTTTTTTTTATAAAAATGTGTTTATTCATTTGTTAATTTTTACATGTTTGTGTGTTGTTTATTATTGAACGAATTTGTGAACGCACGTAAAGGTTCACCCTAACCCTAACCCTAACCCTAACCCTAACCCTAACCCTAACCCTAACCCTAACCCTAACCCTAACCCTAACCCTAACCCTAACCCTAACCCTAACCCTAACCCTAACCCTAACCCTAACCCTAACCCTAACCCTAACCCTAACCCTAACCCTAACCCTAACCCTAACCCTAACCCTAACCCTAACCCTAACCCTAACCCTAACCCTAACCCTAACCCTAACCCTAACCCTAACCCTAACCCTAACCCTAACCCTAACCCTAACCCTAACCCTAACCCTAACCCTAACCCTAACCCTAACCCTAACCCTAACCCTAACCCTAACCCTAACCCTAACCCTAACCCTAACCCTAACCCTAACCCTAACCCTAACCCTAACCCTAACCCTAACCCTAACCCTAACCCTAACCCTAACCCTAACCCTAACCCTAACCCTAACCCTAACCCTAACCCTAACCCTAACCCTAACCCTAACCCTAACCCTAACCCTAACCCTAACCCTAACCCTAACCCTAACCCTAACCCTAACCCTAACCCTAACCCTAACCCTAACCCTAACCCTAACCCTAACCCTAACCCTAACCCTAACCCTAACCCTAACCCTAACCCTAACCCTAACCCTAACCCTAACCCTAACCCTAACCCTAACCCTAACCCTAACCCTAACCCTAACCCTAACCCTAACCCTAACCCTAACCCTAACCCTAACCCTAACCCTAACCCTAACCCTAACCCTAACCCTAACCCTAACCCTAACCCTAACCCTAACCCTAACCCTAACCCTAACCCTAACCCTAACCCTAACCCTAACCCTAACCCTAACCCTAACCCTAACCCTAACCCTAACCCTAACCCTAACCCTAACCCTAACCCTAACCCTAACCCTAACCCTAACCCTAACCCTAACCCTAACCCTAACCCTAACCCTAAACCTAACCCTAACCCTAACCCTAACCCTAACCCTAAAACTTACGGTCGTTCAACATCCTCGCCATGCCAGCCGTTTTTCTTGTATATACTATTACAGAAAAACGGCTGTGCCCTGTGCCAGGCCGTTCTGCAATCTGATTGGTCTAGCGGTTGCCATATTTGGCAACTGACCAATCAGAATCGAGTATTTGGTTATCATGGCACAAAAAAAAGTTGTGCCTGTGCCAATTGGTTTTTTTGCATTCCTTCGGTTTTTTTTATGTTTTTAAAGGTTGCAAATGGTTTTATTTGTTTAAATGAAATACTGTTTCAATTTTTTTGTGTTCGTGAATGCTAAAAAGTATATAAATGAGAGTTTGTGGTGAATCACTTTTAAAGTGTACTGTCTGATGGTTCACGAAGGTTGTTTGGCTTGGCCTAAGATTCGGAATTTGTATAGCAGTGTTGAACCAGTTTTGCGTCGTTGGGAAGAGCATCTACAAGGTATACCCATAAAGATTTGTTGCGGGGATAACGGACCTCGATTGCGTTCGGCGATTAGTGAAATTCAACGTACCATTGATCGTTTGACTTTAACTCGTGATTTTTGTTATCAATTTCTAAATGAATATTGTTCGTCCGAGTCGTCAGTACCCGTGGTTTTGGAAGCGTCGGACTCTTCGAATTCGTCGATGGCGTCCACGTCGGTGGAAACGGTTTTTCTATAGAGGAAACGGTTCCTGTCGTTGTTATGGTCGGTGTGGCAATGGAAATGGATATTGTCGAAAGTTGTATAAGCGGTGTTCTCGATATGTGTGTCATAAATTTCTTTTCACGAAGGTTGTGTCGGTGGATACGGAGGCTTTTGTTATTTCAACTCGTTTGGATGACTTTGAACAAGCTAAACGGATGTTTGAGTTGTATCGTTCGTATCGTATTTCTGGTATTAAAGTATTGTATCGATCGGATGTTCGAGGTGGTTATGCTCAGTTTGCTAAGTTGGATGAAGCTTGTGTACGTCTTGGTATTATTCCTGTGGCTACTGCGAATGAGTTCAACCCAGACGTCAGTGCTAATCAATTACGTCTGAAGAGTCGTTATCGTGAATTGTTGGTTACAAAGGATTTTGAATTGAATCGACGTACTCTTTGGGTCGATAGTGGTCAGGATGGTGTTCCTGCGCAACGTAATCCGTGGTTGTCAGATACTTCTAAGCCTCACTATGGATTATTCTGTAAACTAGTAAATCTTACGGATGACTTCAAATCGAAGACTAATCGGTGCGGCGTTCTAAATATATCTGTATTCA